>JAFBJR010000234.1:941432-999778 GCA_016785285.1 Brachirus orientalis
ACACACACACACACACACACACACATATATAAAACCCAAGGAAGTTATATAATTTTGGTCTGTAAGTCTTTAAGCACCATCATCCAAAAAGCAAAAGACAGATGTTCCAGGGAAGAAATTGCTGTATTTAACACAGCAATTTTTGCATTTTCTGTTTCTGTATATAAATTTAAGGTTTTGTAAAAACAAACATTTTCCTTGCTGGATAAAGAAAGTCTTGACACTTTTGGAGAAGCCTTGGCAGATATTTGTGACCATTTGCAGCTTTTCAGGAATACAAAATAAGTGCAAGTCTTCAGTGAAATCATCATATTCACACCAGTTCTTAGTGGACTGATTATCTGGGGGCTAGTGTTTTCCCCCCTCTACCTCCCCTACATTTAGATCATTACTGTCATTATTTATCTATCCAAGTACTATAACAGATGAGTAGTGGCACTGGATTGTCCAGATGTGCTTCAGCTTGTGTTCGTAGTGTGTGAGAGTAGCTCACTCACCGGGCAGGGGATCCTCATTGAGAGCAGCAGTGTCCACAGTTGAAGGAGGCTGAGCTATGTGCTCTGGGGGTGGAGTTTGGGGAGAACTCGTATGCACTGACATGAGCTCTGATTGGAGGCTCCCCTCCACTTGATTTTGGGTGGGAGTATGCTGAAGAAGCAAGCAGAGGAAAGCAAGGCCATCACACCAAAAAGTAAACACAGGACACACAGCATTTATGTGGAAGAGCTGGACTGTGACGTAGGGTGTGTGTCTGTTCTCAGACTGTGAACAGGCAGCTGTACAGTGAGAAGCAGAAAAAGAGAGGGCCATTACATGTGTGCTCAGCAGAGCTTACCTGGAAGAGGAAATTGCTCCAAGCAGCATCCATTTTGAGCAACAGCGGTGGAGATTACACAGTCAGTTGGTGATTGCGGTTGAGGATAGCCGCCTTAGCATGGTGTGGACGGGCCCAGCGATGGTCGAGGCGCGAACTCGCTGTCCTGTCCTGCAGCTTCCGAGTTCTCGAATAAAAAGCGTAAATGAATGCGTCTGTGCTGTTTTCCAACTTGTGCTGATGTTCTCATTGAGGTAGCCTAATGCCGTGTCCATGTAAGCACGCAGCACACAGGCCAGCTCTAACAACCGCCTCTTCCTTTCTGCTTTGGTTTCTAACTTTGACTCATTATACAGCAGTGTGACTTAAACGCACCACCACACCGCTAAACTGACCCCAAAAAGCCTCAAAAAACACCAACGGCGCACGGCACAATGTTACACTTTAGCGTTAAACAACAACCACTGTATCTTGAAATAATGCTATTTCAACGGCAATTAACGCTATTTAAAAGCAAATGTGGGTTTAAATAGGCGCATTTGTTAGCACAGCAGCTCATGCTTTGATTTTAATGTATGAGTCTATTTTTCCATTTTCTCCCATTAGGCCACTCGGGTGTTTGTCGAAGCCTCGATGTTGGTTTCAAGCCGTGACCCCGGCGAGAGCACCGCTCGCCGGGCTGCAGCCTATCGCTCCACCTCGGCCCTTCTGCCGCGAGGATGTCATCTTTCTTTTTTTATCGCCCGCTCTCCCTCCTCCCTCCCTGTCTCTTTCTTCCTTTTCTTTTTTAATTCCTCTTTCTTCTCCCCCTCCTCTCCTTTCCTCGCACTGCTATGTCCCACTTGCTCTTAAAGGGATAGCGCTTCCTCTCTGGACACCCCCCTCTCATTTCCGCCTCCCTCGCGCGCTCCGTCCTCTTCTCCCTTGTCCTTCCTCTCTGGGATTTTTTTGGCCGACACTAAATGCGCCACCATGTTTCCCCCCACTCTTCTCTTTCTCTTCCTCCTCCTCCGCCGTGCTGCTGCGTGTGCAGGGCTGGCAGCTGGAGCTGCAGCTGATGACCGCACCGCAGGAGAACAGCCACACAATAGTGACTCTCCATTAACGCGGAGATGACAGACGCATCTTAAAGGGCAGTGCACACAGTCAGCTCATAATGATGATGATGATGATGATGATGTCACACTCACATAGTGTATACAGAAATTCCCGTGAGCATTACATTCATACAGATGAGGATAAAAACATGTAGTAATGTGCAACGAGTGGAGTGATATAAAGTATTTGGTCGTTTTGTTAAGTAGCTGTAATCTGTTTTTCCTTGTGTTGTGTCCCTCCAGGCTGCATCTCAGGCTGATTCTCACTGCAGAGGGCATGTACAGCACAGTCACCTCTATGTTTCAGTACTTCCATCACAATGATAAAAACCTGAAATAACCCTTTAAATTAAATATCAGTTCTGTGATTTCGGGCTTCTTAATGTGAATATTTTTTTTCTGCATTCACATTTCAGGCTCAAGTGGCCCAAACTAGATTTTCTTTCTTTCATATGGTGTCCAAATCAGTAATGAAAAGACCAGATTCCATGTACAAATAACAATAAAGACATTACTTGATAGTTGCAGGCCTTGTAAACAATAAACATCATGATGGAGTAATGATCAGTTGACAGACAAAATAAACACTTATCTGGCGATTACATGATAATATTAAATGGACAATGTCATGTCATGAATGTTTATGTCATGAATTGATTTGTTGCCCCCCCCCCACAGAAACACCATCCATGGGCCAAGATAAAAAATATTCAAAACCAAGCTTATCGTGGATCAACATAAATCCAGATGGCGGTGTCAATTATGACACCATAATAATAGCATGCATAATCCAAAAGCAACATCTAAGGGTTCTCTATTTTTTGTGTTAATGTTGATTTGATTGTAAACTGAATATCTATGCTGTAACTACTGTAAATAAATAGCTTACAAAGTAAAGTACATCAAAACCAGACACATTAATGTGTTAATATCAATTTATTATCTTTTTTTTTTAATTAATTTTGAAATCACCCACTTCTTGTTTCCTAATACATGTGTCAAGACCCTTCCTCCTTCTCCTCCTCAAGCTTGGAACTGCTTGATTTCAATATTTCATCAGGATTTCACCCCCACCCTCCAACCCGCCAACTCAACCAACCAAAAGAGGAAAACAGAAAAAATTAAAAAGGAAAAAAAAAAAAAAAAAATCAACACAGAGGAGCCTGTGTTGTGTTTGCTTCATCATCTTCGTCACACCCAGTATGAAGCAGGGAGGAAGTGAGGCCTCCCTGCTACAGCCTCTGACACTGTCAACAACCCACCAACCAACGAACACTGGCACACTGATTTCCCATTCCCCAACCCACCAAACTTAGTTTATACAAGGAGTTTATGCATGCACTTTGATTCCAACCAAGCATAAAGTAGTAGGTTATACAGGGAATTGTCTTGAGCTGGTGTTTCTGAGTCATACAAACAGTAGGGTGATTATCCTTACATTAAAATAAGTTACAATAATGATTAAAACATAAAAAATAAACACAAAAAAAACGTCCACTTATTTCCAATTTCCTTCAAGTAAACGGCAGCTCAGAGGTCAAAGGTCTGGGCCTCATCATGTTCGTCCTGGTATTTGTGTCCATGTGTGAGGAACGTGCCGCAGCGGTCACTGCTGCTGTGCACGAGCACAGCAGCTCAGTCGACGCCCGTCCTCTCACTTCTTTTTCTTCTACCTCTTCACACACTCACCGCATGCTGCACCCCTCAGCAAACCCATACTCCCTGTGTGTAAAACGTATCCCTGAACTGAAAACAGTTAAAGATCCAGTGTGTAAAATGAACATTTATAGGCAAAGTTGCATTTGCAACTCACCTCACATCTGCTATTATTTTTATCTTCAATTTTTGCTAATAATTTCACCTACATTTTACACACTGAGCCTTTAATAGGGAAAAAAAACAGTGTTTACATTCCTGTGGCCAATAGTTTTTTTTTTTTTTTTATCTACATAAGTGTCCAGAGGAAGAGGTCAGAGTTCATGTGAAGAGTTGGATGTCGGTGGAGTGTCTATTAAAATTCACTTGTTTTGTTCTCCTAAAAAAAAAGAAGTGTCAATATAACCAGACTCACATACATTAACCATTAACGATTATCAATAATCCCTTATTAATAATCATTAATTCCTGGAACACACACACCATACCTGACAACGGAACAGTTTTGTTTTTTATACAGTCAAAAGTGGGATCTTTTTTTCTCCTTTACGAGAAAAAAAAAACAGGAACATGATTACAACAACAATTACATCAGGATTAGTTATGGTAATATTGACACCAATAGAAAATCCAGTCGGGATTGTTGCTCTAAACCTTTAAATTCAATACTTGTTTGAATATATCAAAAGAATTACTATCGTTATCTTTGTGACTCTATAAAACCGAACAACTTGAGTTTCTTTATAATATTCCCCATAAATATGTACAGTTAAGATCCAAAAAAAGTGATGTGAGATGCCGGTGAGACTGGGACAGGTACGGCACACTTCAAATGTGTTTGGTCATGTTTACAGATGTTGAACTGAATCTACTGTACATCTATCTCATGCATCGGAGTGAGACACCTATTTTATTTAGATACTCAATATGTCATGGATGCCAAAAAGCTTTTTTTTTTTTTTTTTTTTTTTTTAAATACGTGTACAATAATGTTTCTCCTCATCCCTGCTGCACTAACAGTCTCTACAAACATTCTGTGTTTTCAATTCGGTTTGTAATTGTCGAATAGACACTCCCGATGGCATAACATCCCTTTAAGAACCCCCTTAAAGGCATTGGTGATGTTTCGAGAAACTTGTTTTTGTGTTCTTTTTCTAAATGCTTCATAGAAAGAAAAAAAAAACTGAATGTTGTAAATCAATAAAGTATTTTAGAGACTCAAATGATCCATCTTTTGTGATTCTCCCCTCTCTTATTTTTCCTTTCAGGAGCTGCGAGTGCTTGAATAGATAATATCTGGACACTACAGACTACATACAAGTACATACACAATGCAAAAACAACCGCACATTATTTCCCCTTTTTTTGTCTTCCCCCCGTCCTCTCTCTTTCTCCATTCCATTGTAGAACATCATAGAAGAAGACATGGCTGCTGTCCTGTCTCACTCTCTGTCTCTGCAGCTCTGGGAGGAAAAAAAAAAGGCTGAATGTCTTTCTTTTCACACATTCCTATTTAACGTTTTTACAGGCTGTAACAAAGATAAAAACGGTACACACAAACTTTTAATTTCTTTTTTTTTGTCAGTCTAACGTCACCTCATTGCAGTGGTGATGTTACAGGTGGTTACATTCCTCCCTTCCTCTTTTTCTTCCCCTCTCACCCCACCCTGAGTCTAAAGGCGCAGGCTGCAGCTCAGTAAGGTCAGGCTACATCTACACTGCTCCGTTTTCATTTTAAAAACCACTGCCACTGATTCATCTGCCATCCATACTACCCCAACAAAAGGCTGAAAATCCCTTGTCTGCAATCGCCGAGGCGTGGAAAGCTTTCTAAAACATCTTTGTCCACATGAAAACGCAAAGGCCCATCGTTAGGCGCTGACAAAAGCATGTCAAGTCGCCAGGTGGCGATATAACTGTAACTGTAAAGCCTCGTTAGCCAATGAGGAGAGACAAACAAAATGACTGTTCCTGTAGAAAAAATAAAAATAAAATAGATATCGGTGTGTTCCACTCACTCACTCATCTTCTACCATTTTATCCTCCACATGAGGGTCACAGGGCAGGGGGCGCTGTTGCCTAATCCCAGCTGACATAGGGCAAAAGGTGGCTCACATAGAGACAAACAACCATTAACTCTCGAATTTACACCTACGGGCAGTTTAGAGTGTCCAATTGGCCTAATGCTCAAATCTACATATTTTTGGACTGTGGGAGGAAACTGGAGAAAACCTGGTCTTCATGCCGTAAAGGCATGAGTGCTAACAACTACACCAAGCATGTGGCCCAGGTGTGTTCCATTTGTAGTCAAAACTCAGAATTTAACTTTACCGTGGGATTCCAAGATGGCTGCCAACATACAAACACTGCTACTTTTACTACTGACAGCACTTTTGCCAAGTCAGTCATACGCATTGTACCTTTTAAACTGTAGACATGTTGCTGTGCTGTCTGCGTGTGGAGCATTGTCATTGACTGGTGTTTCTGACAATAGGCTCGCCCAATAAGGTTTTAACTTTCTGATTTAAATGGAGTCACCAAAGTAAAACTCCAGTTAGCAATGCTGACACACGTTTGGCCACGTCTGACGCCATTTCGCTAGTTGCCTCATTGTAAATAAACCTGACGACACTGCACACTGTGACGTTACAAGTCAAAGGGGGTGTCCACACAAAAACAAAGTCTAGGATTTTTATCCACAGCATTTTTGGGATCTATTTTTTTGAAAACAGGTCCCAGAGGGGGAAAATTTCAGAACACCACCCTTGCATTTTTGTGTAGACCCATGATATGCTACTTTGGGAAAATGATGATACCATAATCCATCTTCTCTCTTGTGCTGGCAGTAGCCGTCACTTTTCTTTCTTGTCGTTGTCTTCCTCCTCATGTGTTTTAGAGATTAACTTCATGATAACTTCTTTTTTTTTCCTTTGTGGCTAGTGGCTTTCTGTTTCTATTATTGTGTGCATTGTAATCTATACTTATTCAAATAAAGCTTTATTTTTCAAAATGTTTGTACACAGGGCATGATCAACACTTTCTTCTACAGTTTTAGCAGCACTACAGCACCACTTACAGGCCTGGCATATGTAGCGCAGCATTTAGCGTTGTTTTGGGAGATTTGTGGGGATGACAACATTTCCTGAAACGATGCAGCGTTTCAAAACGTCTTCAAATCAAAAATACCCACCTTCATGTGGTCTGGGTCTTAGTCAGAACGGGCAGAAACAGAGACCTTTGGAAACGATGGCACAGTTACCCACATTTTCCTTCTGTTTTGTTCTTACCCGCCAAAACTATCAGATCCGTTGTGAATGAAAAGCTCTGTTAACACTTCAGTTTCATCTTGTTATCTGTCCAGTAACAGAAATGCTCACTCTGACATCTAACTATTGTTGTCACTCATTTGTAAAACTTTCCAAAACCAAGAAAACAACTACAGAGGAAAGAATCAGCATCCTGTTTACAGTGGCACCAACATGCCCAGTGTACCTGAATGGTCGTGTTATAATTGTTAACAGGTACAGTATGTTACTATGGATTCAGATGGATGCATTTTATAAAAAATGCCATTTTCAAATGAAAACACAGTAGTATGGATGTAGCCCCAGTTTGCCTCCTGGTTTTATGGAAGAGGAAACAGTAATATTCCAGAATCCTCTGCATGTTAGCTGTTCTGTGAGCTGACATCCGTCCAAGAAAGAACACTTGAGGCAAACTGAGAGTATTGAGATGCAACCTGTGATAGCTACCATCCTAAATCACTCCCTCCCTTCCATCTGCCGTCTAAGAGTAAGAGAGGTGTGAGCCATTAGAGATGTGTGACGTGACTGAGGTGCTGCGGCTCAGGACGCCATCGCTGCCCCCGGCACCTCCGGGTCCCCCTCCAGACGCCGTCCTCCTCAGAGGCTGGGGGCTATTCCTCAGCGCCATCAGACTAGGGGCACCACGCACACCCAGCCCGCCGCCACCATATATCCCACCCTGCGAGGAGGAGGAGGATGAGGAAGAAGAGGAGGGGCCAGAGATGGAGGGAGGGGCAGGTGGTGGGGGAGGTAGCATGGCCAGGGACTGGGAGGAGGAGCGTGAGGGCAGGTGATGGGAGAAGGGCAGGGGGTGTGGGTGGGCCAGGTCACCACCGGAGCCTCGCACTCCAGCCCACTCCCGCTCCCTCTCCTTCTCCCGCTCCCTATCTCGATCCCGCTCCCGCTCGCGGTACAGCTGTGGCGTGCTCTGGTGGTGGTAGTGCTGGGGCAGGTGGTGCCGCTGGTGGTGGGAGGAAGACGAGGATGAGGACGAGGAAGAGGAGGCGGAAGAGCGGGATGAGTGATGTACCTCCCTCCCATCCCGGACCAACCCGAGGGCCATTCCCAGGCCATGGGAGGAAGAGGACGACTCGCTCCTGCGGTCGCCTCCACTGCTGCCGCTACCAATGCCACTGCTGCTGCTGCTGCTGCTGTTGTGGCTGCGGCGGGAGTGCTGCTGCAGCGCCGGCATGTTCTGCGGGTGCATGCCGTGGCTCCAGTGGCCGGCAGAGCGGGAGCTCGGGGCAGGGGCATTTGGGTAGCCCTGCTTGGGGTAGGCCTCACTGGGGATGCCAGTCAGTGCCATGTTGCTGAAGCCCAGACGCATGCTCTCCGAGTCAAAGGCCTCGATCTCGCTGGCCTGTCGCTCCAGGAGTGTGCGGATGCGCTCGGAGCGTTCGTTCTGCAGTGACAGCATCTCCTCCTCGATCTAGAGGCAGAGGAGCACAACATGTCTTATTTTTCTTCAAACTGTAGAATATCAAAGACTGTAAACATTTTGTTTTTTGAGTCTGTCATGGTTAGTAGACCTTGACAACTCTAGCATTGCTAACGCCGGGCTGCATCTCAATCTCATTTGAGTATGAGTCTGGAAAGAGGCGTGACCAACAGACATGGATGAAATAGACCCACAACCAATCAGACCAACGATCCAAATGACATATGCAGAAAATGAGTCAACAAACATGCTTGCTGTAGCTTTCTTGTAATGACCTCTAATAACTTTTGAATGCCCTGCTAATGTCAGACCACTTCTCACCCAGGCTAAGCTGAAATGAAAGACAGCCGCTCAGTGGCCGCCATGTTGGAATGCGTACAAAACCTTCTACGCGTCGCTTCTCAGCTCACTTAATAAAACCTCTTCCCGTTTAATTCTACAATGTCTTAAGGATATGTTCACTGCTTTATTTCACTGTTAACAGCCTTTTCCAACTGAAAACTTAAGTTTATAAACCATTCATTCTCCAATACCGAAGTCCATAGAGAAAATCCTTGTTTTTAGCTTGCAGGAACACCGGAGCCGCATGTCTTCTGCAGCCCTGTTTGATAAGTTTGTGTAACTTAGGTAAATCCAAACAAAGGTCTGCAAACACCATGGTTACAAAATAAGATATCACAAGTCATAGATGGAGGCAACAGTGGATCAACAACTCCTGTGTCCTGTGATGTAAAATCGCAGATATGGACTTTGTCGTGGGGAGTCAATGTTCCAGTGAGCAAAAGCAGCCCGTTGGTGAGACAAAGTAGTGAACGTGTTATGAGGTGAGCCTTCTGTTGAGCGGCTGAAATCAGTTTTTCAGACAGTGCAGTGAGCACTGATTGTGTGTCAGTGCCTCATACAAATTTGCTGTAATTAACCAGAACTATTCCTTTAATTTCCCCTTTTTCCTCTGAAAATATCGTGTGGTGCGAATGAAACCTCCAGACGGGGGGGCAATGTGGAGCATCAGCTATTTAACAACAATCTAACAAGCAAAAGGACTTTAAAGTGAAGCTCTGCAATCATTTGTAGAGGGCTGAATGTACCAGCAGAAACCTACATGTTAATATGAAAAGCGAACAATTGTAACCCCAGCCGCTGTGCGTTACCTTACTTTGAAATCCAATGAGATCCAGTTTGCAGTCTTCGCATCCTAAATCAAATTCTAAAACTCACCAAATCCTTGCACAACATTTTAAGGAGATTGTCTTTGTTCTGACCCTCTGCTCTAGCAAGGCGCGGCGGATGGAGACCCTCTGCTCCAGGTCCTTGACCTCCCTCTCATGCTGCGTGTCTGTGTGGATCTTGATCTTGCTCTGGTAGGCGTTCAGCAGCTCCAGCTCCTGCTGCAGCTGCATCCGCAGGACCTTGTACTCCGCTTCCTGGGTTTCATCCAGTCGCAGCTAAAAGACCAGAAACAGCAAGAAGTGTGATGAAAAATGCATTTTTTTTCACGACTGTATCAGTGTTGGTAAAGACTGAGATAAAGGAAGAAAAAAAAAAGTGAGAGAAAGATGCACATGAGAGAAGAGGAGAGGATCGGGTGCGTGTGTTGTCAGTGGAACTCGTGTTTGATCAGTGTGTGTGTGAGTCACTGTAAATATTAAGCCCATTCGGTATATATTTTGGCTACTTCATGTACTATACTGTATAGTCTATATATTCTGTTTTTGTAATCTATATAGTCAATATCGTCGTCATTGTATGTTCGTAGATGTGGAATTCATTTTTTATTATTTATTACCTTTACCTTTATTGTCGTTGAAACATAACCTTTACAACATCAAAACATAAATATAACTGGAACCACGCTTATGCCTCTGCTGACCAGCAGTTATAGTCATCAGTTTTTTCCTGGACTCAATTAATATGTGCATTTAGACCTAAGATAAATTTAAAGGATGAGTTCACTCAGATCCACACAAACCACCAAGGTAACAGTGATTTACCTTACAAGCAACTCACCTAATCAAAATCAGCACCTGCTTGAGTCTACAGTATCTTAATATGTTTGCTGCTTTATCTTACCATTAGAAAGCCTTTTATTGCAGTAAACCTTAGCTTATAAACTCCTGCGCCAAAATATGTAGAAAAAACAGGATATTTAGCTCATAGGGACACAGGTGCTGCTGATCTACCGCTGCATTATTTGGTCAGTTTGTGTGACTCAAGGAAATCCAAACAAAGGATTTCAAACACCCAAGTTAAGAAACATCACATGGGAACTGACTTATGGAGGCAGCAGTGGATCAACAACTACTGTGTGCCCTGATATAAAATCACAGATTTTCTCTATAGACTTTGGTGTGGGAGAGTGAACAGTATATACAAAGTGAAACAAACTTTATTCCACATAATTGAAATTACAATCAGACAATCATCTGATTGTATGAATTGTGGTTTTTCATAACTCTGTTTCATTTTTATCAGGGGCTGGGTCAGCTCTACAGAGGCCGCCATTTTGGGCCACTGTGTTCACAGCAATACATTTTACACACTGTACCTTTAAGATATCATAGACTTAAGTAGGCTTAAATCTTATCAAGTGAGTGTTTTGTTAAGTGGCTAAAAATCATCTTTTCTTGTGTCCACGTCTTAGTGGAGGGGATGTGGGCTGTGGGTCAGTACCTCATCTCCCATGTGACATGCATTTATTCAAGGTTACACATTATAAGGTACATACAGTATGTGAATCTGCACCTGATGGACGCAATGTCACGTGACCTTGGCCTTTGACCTTTAACCACATTCAACCAAATTTAAAAGTATTCCCTGATAAACTTTTAAAAATAATGCAGTCATTAAGCAAAAATGACTGCATTATTCTACTGCTAAACGGAACTGTATTTGCACTTATATGTGTTCAGATTCAAATTTTGTTACTACTGTATATTACATGAAAAAGGAGAGTTGGACTAACATGACCTGACATTAACAGCAGCAGCAGCGGTGGCGCATACAAACAAGGACAAGAGGGATTTGGATTTGTGACGTGCTGCCATGTGAGGTAATTACTTTCGTAACAAATTCCTGCTATGTGTATTTGCTCTACATTCCCCCATAACAACTGACGTGGGGACTGCTTATGTCTTTGTTGCCTCATCTCATGGTTAGACAGCCGTTTGTGACCGAAAACAGACGTTTGTCAACAGGTCGCTCTCCCACACCAAAGTCCATGGAGAAAACCGCGGGGTCACAAGAGCTGCTGGTCTACTGCTGGTCTAAGTCCCAAAATTACACATTAGAACTTACTAATGGAGGCAGCAGTGGATCAACAACCCCTGTGTGCTGAGGTGTAAATTTGATGATTTTCTCCATGGACCTTGGTGCACGGGGTAAGTGGTGGTTACGTTTTTCAATTGGACAAGGTGTTGGACAGCGAGACAAAGTGGCAAAAAAATAAAAAAATAAAAAAATCTCAAGATAATCTTAAGATATCATACTGTAGATTTAAGCTGTCGAGGACTTTATTAGGTGAGGCTTTTGTTTAGAGGCTAAAATCAGATGTGTTTGTGTCTCAGGCTGGTTCTTGGCACAACAGGTGCACACAGTGCAGTCAGTGCTGGAACAACCACACCTGAATTATCTCTTTAATTATGATGTACATATGAATTGTGGGTGATTTAATGCCATAGATGTCCACAATCGTTGGACAGAGTGGATTATGGGTAATTCAGGCCCCACGTTTACGGAATAAGTGGGTTTAAAATATATATATTTTTATTATAACAACATACATGTACGTGTTGTTGGGAGTTGGATGTTTTTGGCGGAGGACAGTTAAACTGTTATAAAAACATGTGGGTTTAGCTGGAGTTGGACACTGAGGGACCAGGAGGAGGATGCTTGGCGGGCACACAGGTGGGAGGGTCAGCGGGTGGATGGGCAGGAGGGGCCCCCAGGCCGGGCACAGCAGGGGTGGTGGTGTTGTGGTGCAAGTGTGAAGTGAACGACGTGTCCTTGCCTTACTCACAGCCTGTGTGGACAGCATGTCATTGATGGAGTGGTCATACTGCTCGGCCAGGATGGCCAGCTTACGCGTCTGCTCATCCTTCAGCCGCTTCAGCACTGCCTTGTGGTCCGACTTGGGCGTGTTCTCCAGCAGGTGGTTGCGCAGGGCCTTGTACTGGCGGGTCTGGATCTTACACGTGTCCTGGAACTGACGCTTGATCTGAAGCTCTTTGGACTGGAAGAGAAGGAGAGATGGAAGCAGCTGGACTTAAGAGGACTCTGATGGTGAAAACACGAAACAAAGACATGGGCAGAGACATTTTGGTTTTGTATTCATCAGTGTGTGTTTACCTGTAAGTTTGTCCACCTCTTAGCCACTTCCTGACCACACATTTTGATGAATGAGTGAGATTTTTTTTTTATGGTGGTAACTGATCACCCAAGTATGTTCCCATTCAGTTTTGGTAAGAATCTACCCACTGATGACCTCACAAAAAAATGATCATATTTTCATTATTCTGTTACAATGGGCAAAATGATCACCAGACTGTTTGCGGATTACGGATTTGACGGCACTAAATGTTCACATGGTTCAGTCCCATTTAACATGTCCCATCTCAGTGACATCTTAACAGATCAGGATGAATCAGGATGGTCATGCTTATTTTAGATGGTGATAAGCAGGTAAGTCTTGTGGATATTTCAGGTGCTGGTCAGTTGACAAACAGTTGACTAAGTGTTTAAGCCTTGGTGAAGGTCTGTGCTCTCTGAGAGCTTTAATGTTGCTTTTATTTTATTTTAACTTTTGATTTTTGACATGTTTGCAGAAAATCCAAATAAAAAAAGCTGCAGTGTGTAACTCTTCCTGAACATAAATAATTTGTAACATTATTTGCATCAAAAGATGTTCCAGGACAGAGAGGGAAGAAGGTAGAATCTAACACTGAGAGGAAATTTAAAATATCTGTGTGTCTTTCAGTCTGTGGGATGGACTTGATGAGGACATCAAGCATTGCACCAATACGTGACAATTGAAACTGAAAAATATCCAGTAAGTGCTTGTTTTTGGAGTATAGACATGTATATACTGTATGTTTGTGTTGATATTTCTTTGCTGATGACTTGAATATCTTCTAATCTGGTAGATGTAGGGATTAGGATCCCTCTGTTAACACCTGGGAGGAATTTTGTACCTCAGTTGGTTCCTGTTTACAATGTCTCACTTATTTCTTTACATAATGAAACAGATCATTCAAATCAGATCTCATACTTAGCAACTTTGTGCATTAAATCTGCTTCATCCCGTCTTGGAACTATGTTAAACTGTATTGTCCCTATTTCATAAATGAATGAATACAGTTAAAAAAAATAAATAAAATAAAAGAAAATCCAAAGATGATTAAAAGTGTCAGTAATGTGTTCATAGGCATTTACTAACACTTACCTTATGTAAGTTTACTAACACTTACCCAAGTAGCATTAAGAAAGATTTATAATGGTAAGCAAATGCTTAATTAAAGTTAATACCTATTCAATTTAACAGACACAAATAAAAGGCCTTTAAAATAATAATAATAATACACTGAACGTCCAAAACTGCATTTAAACCACATGTGTTTAAGTTTGTGGGATTGTAACACAGGGAAGGTCACAATAGATGACAACAGAGATAAATGATGAAAGAATGAATGATATGGGACGAATTATGAGGAACAAAATGGCAGAGAGGGCATTTCTGTAAAGGTTTGTTGACTGACTGGGTAAAGGAAATAAATAAATAATGGAAACAAAAATCATAAAAACAAACAAGACAATGATTTTACACACAAAAGAATTTATTTTTTTGTGTAACGAAAAAATTCTGGCAGTATGACAAAAGTAAAAATGTCTATGTTTTTTGCGAGCACACAGCCATACAGCTCGAATGAATAAAGAGGACAACATAATGGCTGCCAAACAAAATGCAGTACTCATCTTGTAAATACTGCGTAAATTAAATATATATATAGAAAAATGTGATATAACTCTGTGAAAACTCAAACACAGACAGTTTCACAACAAAACGGAATACAAACATGTAAACATTCACAGGAACAGGAAATAACTGATACAGGAACACAAATGTAAATCACTGGTTTGGGGGGAAAAACAAAAAACAAAAAAACAAAAAAACATGACATTCAAATAATGATTTTGTCAAATCTAAATGTTTAAAAATGTAACAAGTGTCCTACATTTGTGTTGTGGTCTCCAGGGTGGAAATACAGTTTCAAACTTTGTTCTTTGTGGTCAGCGTTTCGAAACACTGCACTGATATGCATGACAACTGCACATTTTAGCAAAGGGATAGTTCTGAGTTTTTTTGAACTGAGTTTGTATGAGGTGCTGACAAATAATCAGCAATGACTGTTCTGTGATAAGATTATATTTACTGCTTTATCTTGCTGTTAGTCTTTTTTTTACTGCTTTCTCGCCCTATACCAAAGTCCATAAAAAAAACTGCACTTTTACAACACACACAGGAGAGACTGGCCCACTGCTGCTTCTGTCACGAATAGGTCATTTTGTGATTTTGGTGTTTGAAATCCTTTGTTTAAACGAACCAAAGTCACACACACTTCTCAAACAAAGCAACAGCAGACCAGTAGCTACTGTTAGCTAAAAACACTGATTTCCTCTATGGACTTTGGTGTGGAAGAGTGAATGGTTAACAAGCATCAGTTCCCAATCAGAAAAGGATGTCTAATGATGAAATAAAGCAGAAAACAGACTTGAGCAGGTAAAGGTTTTAAAAGATGAGCATTTGGTTAAGTGGCTAAAATCAGTTTTTCCTTGTGTCACTACTGGTAGCCATGTTTTTACTGAAATGCTCAAGCAGGTTTTTTAATCAGTGCTGAAAATGTGTCAGTGCCTCATACAACCACATTTCAAAAAAAGGTGTACTATCCTTTTAAATTTGTCTTAAGCTATTTTTACTTTAAGAAATGAAATGAAAACATTAAAATGCATTGAAAATAAAATGACTTTTTTGGTTCCAGCTTCTCAGATCACATGATCTACTGCAGATATTAAACACTCTATACATGTTTGGTGTTTGTTCATAGCTACGGTTTTTAATCTTTTGCAGGGATCTGTTCTCCTAAATTTGGTATCATATTGTAATAACCTTTGAGCTAATTCAAAAATACATCTGCAACAACTGGATACCTTTGTTCACATTCAGTAGTTTCATCAATCTTTGGACTTCTTTTTTAATGATTGCATGTCTCAAAGGATTGTCTATGGCTTCATATAAACTAAGCTTAGCTCAAGCATTAAATAACTTTATTATATTACACTTTATATCTGCTTTCTTCTGGCAGTGTTCAGGATATGTCACTTCACAACATTTGATTTAACTATGCACTCAACTGCTGCAGATTTTAGATGATTGAAAAAATATCTAAATGTTTACACAGTAAATCATAATATGATTATTGCACAAAGCACAATAACAATATTTTATCTAACTAGAATATGAAAGATATTGAATCCACTTGCTGTGAATTTGGAGGAAAATCAATTAAGTCTAAATATTTTTTATTTCTTGCAATTTTTCCCCACTTTGCCTTCTGAACATGGAAACCATTTTTCAAATATCACGTGCCTAAAAGTGGTCCCACATGTTTCTGATCAGCTTCTTATTGCACTTCCATACTGACTGAGAGATAGTGTTGTTAAGCTGAGTGATGGAGCATCTATTTTCACAGTATCCAGCTTCGGGAAAGAAGTGAACTTACAGTTATGGCCTTGAAGCTGATATGCGACACTGTGCTACCTGTACTAAGCCCTAGGATGACAGTGTACAAGAGTGAGAAATAAAGACCACTATAAAGAAAAAAGCAACCATTGCACAAAAACGGTTGTCAAAAATAACCATTAAACATTTGTCTTACAAATTAATAGCAAAATAAAAAAAAGGAAAGATTATGGAACTTTTACAAAAAGCAAAATAATTGATTGTTTAACTTCACTTGACTTTGGTATAGTTACCGTGTGTGCATGTGCCCTTGTTTACAGACGTGTGTGTATGAATATGTGTGAGTGTGTGTGTATGTTTGCGTGGGCATGGTCAAATACATATCATCTTTCATAATGTGTCCAAAAACCAGTCTGGAAATGATGAAACAACAAATGTGAGTCCAAATAAAAACAGACACACAAACAATGGTCCAAGAATCAAACATATAGCATATTCACACACACACACGTGTACAAGCACGCACACATTTCACCCCTTTCCTTCACTTTATCTCTATTTATCTCCACGGTCGCATTTTCCCCCTGACAAATCTTCCTGAAGCGGTTCGCCTCAGCCCACACTCCCACCTGCCTTCCTCACGAAACATCCTCACCCTCTCCTCCCTCCTCTGTCTTTCCCTCTCTCTTCTCCTCCTCTCCCTCTGCCGTCTCTCCCTCACTTCCCTCGGCAGCAGTCGGGGCAGCCTGCTCGGGACGTGTCTCTTCAGGAGACCCAGAGTTTGGAATTTGATGCGAACACTGCGAGGCAGCTTTTTGAGGACCTGTCTGGCTACTTTTAGCACTACGGAGTTAGCCAGGTCTGCCAACACCCCGAGGGGGCGTCTAATGAAACGCCTGATCCAGAGCAGTCCCCTGGCCCAGGCAGAGGTGTTAGTGCAGCGAGCTTGAAGCTCTAAAGGCAAGCTCTTCAGAGAGACAGGGATTCTGGACTGGCGCACGCCCCAGTTGCGCCCTGCTTTAGGAAACATCTCATAGAGGTTACGCTCGGCAAAACCACCTAAGACTGACTGGCACATGGCAAAGAGTGGTCTGGGCAGACGGAAGAGGACCCGCATGCAGAGACGGTTGATTTTTCTTGGTGCGTGATGGAGGTAGTCGCGGGCCGGCCTGACTATCAGCACCACCACCAAGTAGAGGGAGAGAAAAAGGGAAGGGGAGCTGAGGAAGGAGGCGGAGATCAAGATCATGGGGATGTAATAAATGCCCAGACTGAAGGAAAGGCCTAAACTGAAGAAGCCGCTCGCCCAGAGGCTGAGCGACAAGTACGTGGAGAGGGACAGGGAGCAGCAGGAGCGCAGGAGGAGGTATGAGAAGAAGAGTGCCAGGAAGGCCAGCTCTGCGGAGAGGATGAGGGAGGCCAGCGAAGGCAGGGGAGGGGAACGGCGCAGGGAGAGAAGGAAGATAGAGAGCAGCAGCAGAGTGAGGTTGGAGGGCTGAGCGGCAGCAGAGAGGGAGAGGAGGAGGCAGATAGCGTGAGAGAAGAGTGAGGGGAAGGAGGTCTGGGCGGGTGGTGGGGGAGGAGGGGCGGAGACAGGGGCGGTCTCCAGCTCCTCGGGGGTGTCCGGGAAGTAAAACTCAGAGAGCTCGTCCATCTCATGGACACGCCTCTTTTCTGGGGAGGGGAACGCGATGAGCTCTGACGGACAGCCGTCAGCCACGCCCCTGCCCTCTTCTTCTTCTTCTATCTCATCAGCGTGAGTGTGCTCAGTGTTCCTATCGTCCTCCCACTGCACCCCCTCAACTTCCCTCACCTCTGTAACTTCATCACTTGTATTCCACTCCACCCTCTCACCTTCATCTGATCTGTCATCGTCTCCCTTGGGTTTACTCTTCCCATCCCCTACATCTTTACTTTCAGGGACACCGTCTCCCTCCTCGTCCTCTTCATCTCTATTAAAAACCTCATCTTTGTATTCAACCACAGCTCTGTCAAGCTCATCCTCAACATCATATACCTCATCATCTCTCTCCTCCTCTATCTCAACCTCCACCTCCATCTCTTCTTCTACCACGCCCACCACTGCACTGTCCCAGCTGCTGCTCCGCGCCACTCCCTCTCCCTCTCCCTCCTCAGGAGAACCCTGGCTCTGGGTGCTCTCACTCACTTTGAGGCTTTTGGGCTGCTGGCGGACCTCCACGGCGTGTTTCTGCCGCAGCTCTTGCTCGCGCCTCTTGTTGTACTCCATCTGGTTGGTGAGCTCCGTCTGGTGCTGCGTGCGGATGAGCTCGGCGCGTGTGCGCTGCACCAGACCCAGCTGGCGAAACTCCAGCTCCTGGGTGGACTCGTGGTGACGCAGCAGCATGGCGCACTCCAAGTCTTTCAGTGTCTGCTTCTTGTTCAGGTCCTAAAGAAGGGAACAAGATGAAGAAAAAGGCAGGAGGGATGACATTACTGTGAGGACAGCAAACATTTTTCTACACCTCTGACAAACTTTTACCAAACACTATGCATGTACACTGCCTGATTGGCGACATCTAAATAAATAACAGAAGAAAATGTTTTAAACTTATGTAAGTTATTCTTGGTATTTTACACCATATTTAACAGAGGAGTCTGGTGTATTTTGCGACAGCACTGCTGAAAGCCGGCGTTCACGAGCCAAATCACAACCCGTATTAAAGTTCAGTGAGTGTGTCAGATGGAGTCTGTGCTCTGGTCATGCAGGAAGTACTGAACGATTTGGTAAACAAATCTTTTTAAGTAACTGATTCTAATGCATCAGTACAAAGAAAAGAATTGCTTTGACCATCACTAGTTTGTGGCGTATAAAACATGATGACCCCATCCACATTGAAGAGGGACTATGAAGTAATAGAAAACAACGTGTCTGATACCAAACCATGACCATCAAGTCAAGTAGAGCTGAGCAGTGCTACAGCTGTATAATGGAAAAGTTTTATAACAAAGTAAGGCAACATCATGGATGCCAAGTGATGCAGAAAATCAGTACTTGAACAGACAGGTGATGGAATTGATTACTAAAATTATCTATTTTGATAATCAATTCATCTTTTAAACAGGTTTAACTGTTTTTTAAAGAATTAAAACAAGTTTTGTGATTTTTCAACTTCTTAAATGTCAAAATGTTCTGGTTTCTTTGTTCCATATAAGAAAGAAATCATTAAAACTGAATAATTTGAAACTGAACATTTTGGTTTATAAACAAAACAAGACATTTGAGAACATAATCATTACCAGGTTTGAAAAGCAATGATCAACATTTCTGAACATTTTCTGACTTAATTGAGAAAATAATTGACAGCTTAATCTATAATGAAAATAATCATTAGTTGCAGTCCTCCTTCAGGGTAACGCAAAAAATTTTTTGGACCCCTCTACTTCTTTTCGGTTGGCATTGTTTTAAGGATTTCCAGACTTTTATAAGCCATATATTTCGGTTTCATATATTTTACTTGTGCAATAACACTGTGCATGTTCAGTTATTGATGCAAAGCCTGTCAATTTTTTCACTCACAAATGGCTCCTCTCAAAAGTGAACCACACAAACCACCACTCGAAACTAGATGTTAGAATCCCTATTCTTCCCATAGGTTGAGACTAAGGAGAGTGCCACACTCATGTGTTTGAATCCTACATATCACATGCTTCACTATCCACAAACTGTAAAAATCAGCAGCATTCTAATCATGTAATGAGCTGTTTATTTCTTTTTTATGGGAGAACAATACTTGTCACACAGTTGGAGACATGTTATTGAAATTTCTTGAAATGGCTAGCACAATGTGTTGTTAAGAGTTTCCTATTTCAGAGTTTGTGATATTGGTATCAGTGTCAGACAAAAAAAAGTGGTATCGTGCCATCCTTGAGAGAATTTCTGTTTACCTGTTATTGAAATGCCAAACAAAAAACTACCTCTCGCAGCAAATCTTGCTCCAAGTTGTGGCGTGCCAACAACATTTTCCTCTTGTACTGGCGACACTGTAGCTCATAGTACTGCCTCTGTCGCCGCAGCAGATTGGCCTCCTCCTCTGCCTGCAGCTGCTGCAGACACTCCTTCTGATGCACCAACCACTCCTGTTTCTCTCTCTTTGGCGTCGACTGGTTCTCGTTTAGTTCCTACAGTGAAAACAAAAGTACAGAATTAGTCAAACTAGGATGATATCAGGCTGACAGACCACAGCTGTTCATACTGTTAATATGATTCCATTTGTATTCACATTTAAAGCTTCCATGAGTAAAATACTAAAACAGCTGTATATTTTCTCTTTATTTCTTATCCAGAGACATGTCTCAGTATCAGAACCCTGACAGCAGACTGGAAGAATTTCGTTCCAGAATCCCAAAGCACTTTATACAATGAGGAGCCAAAACTTAAAAACCTATTGGCTTGTGATGCTAGGCTCTAGGCTGTTTTTTCACTCAAATTCCCCACTCCCCATATGAGATGCCGGAAGGACAGACACAAGTTATTTGAAAGACATTGCTGACAACAGCTTTAAGGGACAAAACAGTGATGAAAGTGAATTACTAGATAGAGATACACAAGGTTCATAAATTTTTACCCAACTTCCAAGACTCAGTTTAAGTAGTTTAACAAATGTAGGCCCCTATAGTCAATATAGGGCCCAGTAACATGGCTCTCACTTCGATGTGCAAGCTCCATCAGGCTTTGCAGCAAAAATGTAACATGGAAATCGGAATACAATATGCTAGTCAACATCCACAGAAGACTGTCTTTATTTTGATACACTTCTTATAAAAACGCACTTGTCTGGCATTTCTATAGATTAGTATCCTTTTAGACCTTGCTAAAATCACACACATGTAAACATAATGCGTACTAGATGTAGCAGTACTAGATGTACTAGATGAGTGAAGTTCATGCAGTTTGGAGTCTCATAACCGATACACAGTATCTGATATCAGGTTATCCCTAATTGAGAATCTTTCCAAAAGATTAATTTAATTCCAAACATTTGCAGACCTGGAAAATAGCTTTTCTAATTTCAGTGATTAAAGTTAGTTCATATAAAATAAGCACTGTATTCCTATCCACCATCTACACACAAATACTTTGGTTTTAGTCAGCTGACTTGCCTCTTTGAGCTGCTCCTTGCGTTGTCGATACTGACGTTTCTGTGACTCCAGCAAACTGGTCAACTCCTTCTTCTGCTGGGCAAGGATGTGCTGCTGGAACTTCTTCTCCTCAGTCATGACGGCCTTAGTCTGGAAAACAACACCCCCTTATTAACATGATGATTTTTGGCAGAAGAAAATGAAGAGGAAAAAGCAGAACATGAGAATATTTTCTGCATGTTACACAACACAGATCTTAGATAACCTAACATGTAACTTTCTTCCTGTCCATCATTCGTTTGCTACTTGACTCTATATTATTTAAACATCTTGTACCCCTCTATCATCCCTCTTTTAAACACCTCCAGCTCACCTCCTTCTCCAGGATAGCCTGGTGCTTCTTGGAGAGTTTCTCCCCTTCCATTGAAAAGCTGTTCCTTTGGTTCTCCAACTCTTTGTCCAGTCTCAGCTGGTGCTCATCCATTTCTGCCTTCAGCTTGTTCTCCAGACCCATCAGCTGCTTCTGGTGTTGCCGTCGCATCCGCTTGTACCTGTGAAGTGGAGCAGGGCATTAAGGTAGGGAGGAGCGAAAAATATAGGCAAATTCATAATATCTACAAATCTGATGAGGTCCACTCATGTTCGTGATGATATATGTGGACTGTAGGCAGAAGGTGGACAGTAGTGCTACCTTTTCCCACTCTAGATATAGTTATGATAAATTTAAATAATATTTACTTTTATATACTTTTATCTGACAACATGAATGCTTAACAATCTTAATCTTACCCAGACATCTGCTCTCTCAACGCTGAGCCCTGTTCATGTTCTTGGATCTGGCGAGTGACGAGTGAGGCTGTTCTGATGGTAGCAAAATGGTCTCTGCCTCGACGGCGCCTCCCTCCTCCTCCTCCACCGCCATTGCCACCACCACCAGAAGCTTCTCGTTGTAAGTCGACTTCTGGCTGATAGGGATCATCATAGATGTTGTCGTGGCTCTACACACAGCAAATGAGAAAAGGTAGAGAGAGAGAGTTGGTGTAGAACAAAAGGATTTTTGGTCATTTAAAAATAGAATGGACTAGTATTTTAACTAAATCGCACGTAAATTGATAATTTAATTAAATCTGCGGCTTAGGATAAGTGAGGATTCATTCAGTAGAGGCCAGTTGTGCTGCTGCCATGCTGTGAGGGGATTTTTATTTTTACTCTGCAGGTGGCAACACTGACATGTATGCTGTGCATGTGCATGGCTTCACTGGTCCTATTGGTTTTCTTTTTCTGTAGGTGGTGCAAGATTGCATGTGTAGAGCTGGTCTGATGAAAACAACCTCCTCCTCTCTGAACATCCAAACATGTTACCAAGAGTATTTAGCGACGGATCATAGAATTTAGCAGAGGCTGTGCACAGAGGGATGCAGCTGTGTTCTGCTGTTGTCCCCTCTCAAAGCTTAAATTTTAACACCTTTTTCATTTTAGGCCGTGTTAAACATCTAATAAAAGACAATATAAAAGTCTACTTTAGTGGAAATTTTAATCACAAGTCGTGCGTATGTAGGACTGCTGCTGCTACACCCTCACTCATCTTCTACCGCTTCATCCTCCACATGATGGTCACAGGGGGCGCTGGTGCCTAATCCCAGCTGATATAGGGTTAAATGTGGGGTACACCCTGGACAGGTCACCAGTCCATCGCAGGGCCACATAGAGACAAGCAACCATCCATTCTCACATTCACACCTACAGGTAATTTAAAGTGTCCAGTTGGCCTAATCTCCAAATCTACATGTTTTTGGACTGTGGGAGGAAACTGGAGAAAACCCACACACACACGGGGAGAACATGCAAACTCCAAGAGTGTTAGCCACTACACCAACTGTGAGGCCCAGGATGCACATAATTTCCAAAATAAAATAAATGAAATAAAATAAATCTGTTGGACCAACCAGGGGCTTGTGCAGGACGGAGCTGTTGGAGGTGACAGTGTGCTCTCCCTCCTGCATCATGGCCATCTCCCCGCTGTCATCAGAGCCGTCTGCCAGGCTGTTGACAGAGCTGCTCTGGGAGCTGGCACTGATTGACATGGATGGCAGAGAGTGGGAGCTCTCCATACTGTTGACTGTGCCGGTGCGCAGCATGTACTGTTCCACATCCTGGTGGAGAGGAGAAACAGGGAAATTAGTGGAAAATCCTTTTTTATGGTGGAGAAGGGATTCTACTTGTCACACAATGGTGTGTGACATATGACATAAAGTGGAATATTGTAGTTTTTTATGTTACAAGGACCTGAAACCAGAAGTTAGTGCCAATGCAGGAAATGACAAAGGTGACATTCACCATGTTGTTAGCTGATGTATCATTAAAATAATCTTGAAGACATAATTTGAAGGTTAAAATGTCCATTTAACATGCTATTACATAAACCTTTGGGAGAAGACGTTGAATCATGAGAAAATAACAACACATACTGTATTGAGTGAAATACAGGTCTACACTTAGGAAAGTGCAGCCCTAGATTATATAAATTCATTAATTTCCTTAAGGGGGGGATTAAGAACAGCCAAGTGGAATTAAATGCTGATGGAAACAAAGGGCTTTCTATCAAAGGTAGGGTGGGAGATCCTGGAAAAACTTTTCGAGCAGGCTATATTTTGAATTCAAAAGTCCCAGCCCCTTTCCTCAGACTTCCCTCTGAAGCCACACCTCCAGACCACGGGTACACACTCCGGGTTGTTCATGAAGAGCATTGAGTTCACATGGATTCAGAGGCAATGGCAACATAATGCCAGAAAACAATGAACACTCTCAAAAGATCATAAAGACATAGTTTCTCTAACTGTCCAGTAGAAACAGGGCCACAGTGGCATGTTAAACACACAGGCAAATTCTTTTTGAAAAACATGATAACGAGCCCGGCCCATCAGGGCCTGAGGAAGGTGGCAGAAAATCTGTCCAGTCTCAGTCTATCGGAAGATAGCGTGAGCTCTGACATTCTCTTTTCTGTGTCTGCACATGTAGAAGAAGATGCGTAAAGGGGGAGGGAGGAGTAGATGGCAGTTTGACTGATGTGTCACGCTCAGTCAAACTGCCATCTTGTGTTTTTACAATCCTGTCCTTAATTAATCGATTACGATCGGGTATGAAGGGGATGTTAAGCAAATCAGTAGAAATCTTTCAAAAGATAATCTCTTATCCCACTTTTAAGGGAAGAGGTTCTGAGGTCTCATTATGTATTGAGTACAGTGCAAATGCACGAGTAGAGTTAAAACCAGCTGTTTTCCCTTATAAACCTTGTCTCTCTCTTCAAGGAAGGTGGCAATTAATTAATTTTACTACAGCATGGCAACAATACTCATAATGGATTAATTTTGTGTTTGTTTTAAGTTTTCAGATTTTTCAGCTTTTTAAATGTGAATATTTCTGGGTATCTTTGCTCCATATGACAAATAAAGCAATAAAACTGAGTGACTTTGAATTGTGTATAAAAGAAGACATTTAAGAAGAAACACAGATCAACTTACTTCACCACTTTCTGACATTTAATGGAGCAAACGACAAATCAATTAATCAAGAAAATATTAGCCAAATTAACCTATGATTAAAATAATCCAAAATTGCAGCCCTAAACTAGAGTCTTGCTAACCTATTATGTCAGTGTTAAAAGCTGGGTGTTTATACTTGGTAATAACATCTCTCCTGAGAGATCTGATCTTAAGTGGTTGGCTTTAAGTATGACTGTTCATGCCTGGCATTAATAGGAATCCTGCATCTCCTATGACTGCCAAATTAAGTACATGCCAACACTGCACAATTTTAAAACAGTATGAACAGATGACACTGCCCTAAACTAAAGCATATTTAAATTCAACATAATGTGGGTGCTTAAAAGTCCTCACTCATTTTTCCATCAGTTACTTTCATTAGCTTTAAACCCCTCCTGTAGCTCCATGAATCTCTTCCCCCTCAGTCCTATTTCTTACCTCCTCCTCATCACCTCCCTCTGGTGCAGGACCGTTGTGTGCCTCATGGAAGAGGATTTTCTTCATCTTCCGGTACTGAAGGTTGTCCAGCTCACGGACAGCATCCTTGGTGCGTGCAATCAGGTCCATTACCACTGTCATAGGACGTTCCCTGCACAGGAAGTGGTGCTGGGACATGGAAAAACATAGGTTAACAATTTTAACAGTCACATGACTCTGAGGGACAGAGAGGATTGTGTTGTGTATTTTAGGATTTAAGTCAGTTACTGGAGGTGTATACTTTAACCTCAGGTGTTGAATGTAATTATTTTTTTATATAAAGGTTTAGCTTGGCTCTTGCAAACATCATTGGGTGTTTACCTTATAAGAGTAGAAATCTGAATTGTTTACTCCGTTACTTTTCTCAGCATTTTACTGATTTGATTATAAAAGAACATGTCTTGTATTTTTACATTTGATAGGCTTCAGTTGATAGAGATGATGGTGATGTGTCTACTAGAGTTGAACATAATCTTATATGGACTCAGGTGCAGGCTACGTACAACTGCAAAGAACCAGGGATCAGAATTTACGCTATAAAATATTTTTGACGGCCCATGTGGCCGTTAATATTTCAAAATTGCCTGACATACAGTACTCTTAAATAGACAGACGTAACAAGAAACATGCACATGAACACAGAAAAAACACGCACAAACTGAGCAGGCAAAATCAAAACATTATAAACTTTTCTGTTGTATTAACTTCGACATAAATAATGAAAATAGGGGAAATAAGTGCATCAGTTTGCGTCTGTGTTTTACTGAAGTGAAGTGTTCAGCTGCTTTTGTGAAATCAAAATTGTCCAAGTGTTTGTGACAACTTGCAATTCTTATCAACCTTGTCACTTTTTTCTCAGTGAGACGGCTTCTTTGGGCTGTTTTGATTCGGTTTTGGATCGAGAATCCTCGTTCAACAGGGAGGCTGGACACAGGAATTATGGTGGCGATCTTCCCCAGCTTCGCCAAGTCAGGATTTCCCCAAAATCCCTTATGACTGTTTCACAAGCTGTTTGGAAATTCAACCCTCCATACCCACGCAGAGCTGTCATCAGCGGCACCGCATCTTGCTGCGCATCTGAGTTATAGGAGGCACTGTGTCTGTGGTCTTGGTGGTGCATCGGTCACATGACGACACATGAAACTCTCGATAAGATAAAATAAAAAATAAATTTTAAAGAAATTATTTTTTAGTTAGATTCGCGTGTTAACATATCGCCATTTAATACCTAATTATTGATTTAATTATTTTTTTCCACCGGACACTGACTTTTGACAATTTTTTTGGCTGGCCAAATTCATGTGACAACAACCAAAAGCCGGTATATACCGGCTAACATAAACCCTGCTAGGGATCATTATAGTAGCTGGCAACACAAATCACACTATAAATTAATGATAGAACATTGAAGAAGTCAAATCAGTAAAGTGAGTGGATTTTCTTCTGTTTGCATACATTCAAACGATCACATCAGGATAAACTGCACTCTTCAGTTACCTAAAGCCTCACCTCAACTAATTTCCTTAGGTTTACTATACTTACTCACATTGATGCTGGCACCCTGCGCCTGCAAGTCACTGTTTTCTTTGCCAAAGCAGAAAAATCAGCTTTAAAAGTTTTGTGCAAAGAAAAAGTATTGTTTTGCCAACAGGATGACCTGCTTGTTATGCCAGTGGATGATTGAGCCAACACTGAAATCTAAAATAAAATGTCATGTATATTAAACACTGAACAGCTGGCTGCTGCTTGGCTGAGGAAGTTGGTAGTGGGGGTGCATGAAACAAACATAAATTTAGTATCAGCATCTGAGGACTGAGCGTGTTTAACAATATTTTTGTAACTGTAGGCTTTGCGGCTGCAGACAGAGGGTTCAGTTGCTCCTGCTCCTGCCATACTGACTTAACGTGTCATAAGGGGACATAGTGAGCTCTGACATTATGTGAGCTGTGCAGGTGAGTGGAAACCATGTTGATTTCCAAAACAAAGAATTGCTGATGGTTATGTGATGATGTCAATCAAAACGATACAATCCAACAATCCTTTGGCAGAGCTGTTTATGGTCTACATATGATGTGCATATCCTCTTTCTCACTCTCTCTCACTCATTTTCTACCGCTTTATCCACTAGGGGTCGCGGGGGGCGCTGGTGCATACATACTACATACTAACATAGGGCGAGAGGCAGGGTACACCCTGGACAGGTAGCCAGTCCATCACAGGGCCACATAGAGACAAGCAACCATCCATTCTCCTACGGGCGTGTGTCCAATTAACCTAGTCCCCAAATCTGCATGTTTTTGGACTGTGGGAGGAGAACATGCAAACTCCTTGCAGAAGGCCCCTTGTTCCAACTGGGTTGTGAACCCGGGCATATCCTACTTTTTTAAAAACTATTTTAAAGTGATTACACGCTTGAGTTATACTTAATAATACTGAATTTATGCCACTGAAATGTTACACACTGGGCCTTTAATAAGCAGCAATCAACCACATTTCTGTGCCTTTTTACCTTGAGCAGCACATCAGAGGTAGGTCTGTCCTGGGCGATCTTCTGCAAACAGGAGTCCACAAAATTGCGGAGATAATCAGACCTGAATTAATAAGAAAAAAAAGGTCAATATTAATATTTATGACTATGTAATATTAATTACATAGTCATAAATGACTTCCAGTTATAAGTGTTGTTCAACGTCCAAACAGACTAATGTATGGTAGGTTTTATTTGAAATCATAATAACTTATTAATGATATATTTTTATGTGTTAAGCTTTCCTGTTCACCAATGTCATGTTGTAATACAAGATACTATTAGGTAGCATTTATCTTTAACTCCTTCAGAGTTACCCATTCATGTATTGGCGCAAAACCATAATTCTACTGTTTGATAGAAATGATTAGATTTACAATGACAAAACCAATGTTGTAACCATATGACTTGAGCTCTCTAATTGACTAAAAGAAAAAAGTGTCACTTCTCTATTTTATTTTGTCAATCACCTGCAACATAATTCAATTTAAATTCCTTCTACTTAGATCAATAAAATTTATTATGTACACTATGTATAATTAAAATTATATATCCTGTTTAATTCACTCAATAAGGTAATGTAAAACAATTAATTCTTTTACACTGATAAAGCCTCAATAATATCAACAGCTCTATCATGAGAGTGCTGTATGACAAACAACATAATAATATACTTCTGTTTGTATTTTTTTATCTCCAAGAGTTCGGTGCATATAGTCTAGTCTGAGAACTGCTCCTCTCTCCACAAAAGTCATATTGGCCTATTAGGATGTGCCAAGGAAGTTTCACCAACACTGACCAGTGATTAGACTGCAACACGGGGCTCTCATTCTGGGCGATGTGGTATAAGGCACTCATAGCATTCATGTTGAAGAGAGGAGGCTTCCTTTCCGCTAGAGAGTGACAAAGTGTTACAAAGACAGAGAGTCAGTTAAAGAGCAAGAGAGCAAAGAAAATTGTTGGATGCTTTCACGATTGGTGAACACGCTGAAAAGAACACATGAGGACCCATTTTAGGCCATTTCTTACCCAACTCTATGCAGGTAATGCCAAGTGACCACACATCTACCTTCCCGTCGTACTGACCCTCGTCCATGGCCAGGATCACCTCAGGGGCCATCCTGCACGAAGGAAACAACACATCAACTCAGCCAGGCATTTACCTTCAGAGATTATTACCTTAAAATTTATATCATGTATTTATAGAGAGGGAGCAGCACAAATCAGTGCGTCTGTCTGCTCATATTGAGCGAGTGAGAGAGAGGGAGCAGTACAATTGAGTGTATGTTTGTGTGCACGCACGTAGTATGTCTGCTCGTGGTCGAGTGAGAGAGAGGCGCAATTGAGTGTGTGTGTTTGCACCTGTCTGCTTGGGGTTGAGCAAGAGAGATGAAACAGCGAAATTGAGTGTGTTCGTAACTAGGTACATTATTGGTACTCTAATACATGCTCTGCTAAGCTGGTGGAGTAAAATGTTCATTGCTGTAGTTACTACCAAAATTACTTCTTCAGCTAAGTCCTTAGCATGTGTGGTGCAGCAGTAAAAAAAGGGTCCCTCCTCGAACAATGTTTTGCTGAGCCATACAAACACTGCTAATTTCATCATTAATAGCACTACTGCTACAGAGTAAATCAGTCATCCACAGAGTGCTGTTTAATTTTAAACATTAGACATGTTGCTATGCTCTTTGTTGAGCATTATTATTGACATATTGCTAACAATGGCTAGCACAAGGTAGGTTTGCCTCCATGTTTTTCCAACTTTTCAACTGGAATGTGCTCGATTTGGAGAGTGACATCACTCCCAGTTTTAATGGAAATGGAAATCAGCAATAATGAACAAAAAATTAATATAGATATAGTGGTATCTTTTGTCCGGATGCTTCCTGATACTTTCTTTAATCTTATAGAACTGCTTGTAAAAGGTAAATGTGCAGTCATTCTTCCTTCAAACATCCACGACGTGTGTGTGTGTAGTCGTAAAAATTGGTGGAGCAAAGTGCAGGCTGTGATGACGTAATTTCTTGTGCTTGCACATGACAAACCAGTATTTACCAGTAAGGTGTTCCCACAAAGGAGTTGGCTGGAGCAACAATGGAGGCAGAGCCAAAGTCACCCAGTTTGACTTGACCTGGCTCTGTTAGCAAGATGTTTCCTGCCTTCACATCCCTAAGAGACAGAGAAAAGAGACAGTCAAAACAAACAGATAGGAGAGCTGTACTGTACAGTCTGATATATTTAAATGTGTGTGGGCGGGAGGAGAGCAGGACACAGATACAGATAGTGTGAAAGGAAACGGGGCGTTACCTGTGAATCATGTTGTGAGAGTGAAGGTACACCAATCCCTGCAATGCACCATGGATTATGGCAGCTATTTCCACCTCCTGGAGGGGTTTTTTGTGGACTGGGTGAAGAGATATTGGTGAATATGAAGCATTGCTCGTGCCAACAACTGAAAGATAAAGCTAACTCACTTGCCTTTCTTAATTACTCAATTACTTACCTTCTAAGAGGTCAGAGGCTGAACCCAAGCAGTACTCCATCACTAGCTGGGAGAGACAGCAACAAAGGGAGAGTTATTATGCATGCTATTTTAGGGTGCACATTTGATTATGAAAAGATTTTCACACATTTTTGGGCTGTAGCCACTTTTCCCTGAAAGCACAGTACATTTATTATTTGCTGTCGTGAACGGATCACTCAGGACGAATGTTCATACTAGGGCTAATGACTAATGACTATTTCAATACTCGACTAGACAACGACTACTTTAACGAATAGTTGGCTTGTGAGATTATGAACTATAAACAGAATAGCTACTAGCCTGGGTGCTAATTTTCTTATCGATTTGTTTCTGAATCATCCAAAACGTGTTCCTCTTCAAATGTTCATGCACTGCTGAAGTGGCCTCATGGTACACAAGACTCAGCTTACATAATTTGCATGTAACAGTTTTCTTAGTTGTGTTGCTTCAGCCACCTCTACAGGTATGCTGTTGTTTTCCATTCTGTTCCCAGTCACTAGTGCACATGTGCTGTCAGTGCATCAAGGATTTAGGAAAAGTGAGATGTCTCACTCTGAGCTACTTCAATTGGCTACGGTGAAACATTGCATAGCGTAGCATTGCGTGCTGTGGGACACACACAATAATTTTGTTGTCGACTATTTGTCAACTAGTCGTTGCAGTCCTAGTTTATACCGGGTATAAACAGGACTTGTGGTAGAGGATAAAATGCTGTTGAACTGTGGAGGGCAGCATTATACCCCTCAATTTACAGCCTGTCAGAAATTATCAGAAGAAGAAGAACAGGGCCTACGGTGTCAGCATCTCATAGAACAATACCTCAAAAAACAGGAACTATCCCTTTAAACTACTTTGTACATGAGTGATAGTAATGTACTGTATTTTCCTTCTTTTCTCGACTTGACTATGTTATGACAGTGCTGTCACTCATGTTTGCCAACTGTGGGAACGTTGGATTTCTCTACGAAATAAGGCCAGGACTTTGAAAAATTTAAATAAAATAAAGTCCCTGGAGATGATGTGATTTGACACTACAAATAAAATTTAACTCAATTTAAAAAAACAAGGAAGACAAAAGCAATCTTGTTTGTTTCTATTTAAGCTGTCTTGGCAACACAGAGCATATAATAGGTCACACAATTTTAGATTATATATGATTCTGGTGATTTTTTTTTTTTTTATTTGGCATATTTTCCAACAATTTCCTTCGGGATAATAAAAGTATTCTGATTCTGATTCCACCAACATTTGGCCATATTTTACCTAAAAGACTGGGGCCAGCCAAAAGCTAGCATATTCCAGAACATCTGAATTAAAAATAGTTTATATCTAATGACCTGCAGTAGTCAGGTGCACTCACGCACATGCGTGCACAGACACACGCTAGTTTCCATGACTTCAGAGGACATTGCATTGGCTTACATTTGTTTCCTGGAGACTTACTAACCATAATAACTAGTATCCTAAGCCTAACCTTAACCTAACTTTAAAAAGTATCTTCTTAAATTGTAGTAATTTACATTATGGGGACTTGATTTCTGTCCCATAAGGAAGACAAGTCCTCATAATGTGACTGTGTAAACAGATTTAGGTCCCCACAACATAAGAAATACCAGGTACGCACCCATGCTGTGTGCTCTCTCAAGTAGCAACCACGGTACTCAACGGTGTTGGGGTGCCGCAGTTTCTGGAGGAACTTCACTTCCTTGATGATATCCTGCCATTTCTGGAGAAATAACATCAATCCTTGATGAGAAACCTCAGTGGTCACAACTCATCTGTCTTCTACAGTAGATGTATGATTAGAGTTCAGCCAGTACATACCTCATTAGACTGTTTGCCACTAAAGGACATCTTCTTGATGGCCACCACCTCATTGGTGCGGATGTCGTGCGCCTGATGTGGAAAAGTGAGTGACATTAAAATCTTTCTTAGTTCTCATAGAACAGTAGAGATTTATACTATAAATACACAGAATACATGGAATCAACAAATTATATTCAAAAAAGTTATTAAATCACACCTTAATTTTAAGCTTAATTATTTGTGTTATAGCAGACTTTGACCATATTTAAAGTCAACTTTAATACTTCTAACACAAGTAACTATCCTTTATTTAATATTAAAAGCCAAAAAAAAAATCAGCCAAAGAAAGAAAAAGCAGTTATTATCTGAAATGAAGGTAGTAAGTACATCATGTAATACAGATCATAAACAGCAGATATTTTAGTATATTAACAGTATATTTTCCATTCTCCTTTGAGAAGCCCAAACATCTCAAAGATTTTTTAATGAGTCCTGAGAAACAACCTGTGTTTAGCTTCATATTCCCATATATCTCCTATATTTGGGGTATAGCCTAAAAATATCCACATATTATTCACAAACCATATTGCCCAGCCTTTACTTTAAGCTTGACAGAAATATTGATTTGAATCAATATCGACTTACATATAAAAAAAGTATATTATGATTTGTGATGAGATTTTTTTCCCCCATTTCTCCCAGCCCTAGTAAAGAATTGAGATATCCCATGGAGATATCCCTGATTTGATTTTCTGACAACAAGGTTTTAGTTCACTGATCATTTGATGTGGCTGAGAACAAAATACCACATAATGTGTCTTTATAAAATGCATGACAACTCTGGTGTTAATGAGACGTTTAACATTAGACCCAACAAAGAAATCACAGTTGCATAACACAAGGATTTATGCTGAGCCTCCTTCTCTCTACTTTTGTGCCTGCTCTTATCCTTTTATCCAAGACTAGCTCCTTTTTCACCCTTCATTAAACAGGGCTTTACATCCAACACTTAAAGACATCCCTGGCTGTGGACGTGTTTTTATCTTTAAAGGTTTTTATCCAGCCTATGTTCTTTTTGGCACAACCACCAATATCCTCTCAGCTGTCAGAGTGACAACAACATCCTTCTTCCTTTGTCTGGCAGGCATTTTCTGTGCTGCTCACCCTTTCTTGCTGCCGGCAGTTTTATGTTTATTACAGTGGCTTCACAGTAAATGCAGTGAAACAGCAGCACTTTATTTTATCTATCTAGTTTTATTTTCTACATCAGTTTAACCTGAAATAGCAACAAATGCTATGGGTGACAGTCACTAAGAGCTGCAATCAGTACAGATTTTTTTTTTATCATTTACTATGTTTAATAATTCATTTTAGGGATATGCTTGATTATTTGATTATTCACTTGATTATAAAATGGTGATTATTTACTCTGACTATTCATAATATATTAAAAAGATACAAAACAAATAAAATAAATTAAAAAAACTAATCTGTCATGCTTCTATTATCACAAGGTGGCAGCAGAAGCAAGCATTTGGTTTGAGGACTTAAATTGTGTTTTTATAAGAGCTGAAATTTTTTTGAATGCATCTTGAGGTTTTTTTGAATGCATCTTGAAGCTTCTCCCATTAGCCCAACGTGCTGTGATCCCTGCATTAGTTTCACTAGCCCTCATATGATGAAGTATAGAATAGTCCTGAAGGAATTTTTTAATAAATATCTAATTATAATTATTTTAACAGATACTGCGATATGATTTGATATTAGAGGGAATGATAATTTTTACACAATTATTCTCATTGAAAAACAAATTTAAAATTATGGACTGTGTGATATTTGTGCAGATCTGTGTGAATGCTTTCTCCAGTCAGTAGAATATGATGTGTAGGTCAGAACAATATTAAATCTAAAATGGTATTTCAACACACAAACTGGCTTTAACAAATATAGCACCTCCTGTGATTTAAAAAAAATGAAGTTATCCATATTGCAATTTTGATAAAATTTTGATTAACTGTTCAGCCATACTTCAGAATACTTGCCAACTATTACCATTTAATATTCAAATAGTATTTTTTGCTAGAAATGCCCATGCCTAGTTAATTTTAATTAAATTTGATTTGGTGGCAATATAATTTTATAAGTTATCAAAGCCCACACAATGTTATACTTAATCTCACCAAAAGACATGCAACATTTTTTGAGTTAGCTCTCCTGAAAGTAGAACACAATAGGGACAGAAATCCATCTAAACAAATCTTCAGTAGTTAGCAGTTGTCATCAAATTGAATTCCTTGAGTTATCAAAGCCTCCTGGATGAGTGGTGAAACATCTTCAAAACTAACAGCTAACTATTGAAGATGACATCTTCTCACCAAAAGTGCTAACAGTCATAGTACATCTCTCGCAGTGGTGTGTTATTAACAGCCAGACATTTTTGTCCACAATCCAACAAGGGATTATCACCTGCCACACAATTAAATGCTCATATAGATTTGCTAGCTAACAATAATGTCATATTAGCTGCTGACTAAACCTAACTATTTAAAAAGAACTGATAGTAACTGTTATTAATTTATTATCAAGTTAAAAATATTGTACTAACTTATTAAGTAGGAAACATACAGCATCTTTTAAACCATTTTTACCTGATTTGAAAATACAATATTTAGTTCAGTACTTTCTCTGTGGTCTAATGAAGTTTTATCTTCAGGTTAAAAAACTATCAAATGCTTAAGATTGTTTTCCCCAAGCAGCTTTCAACTGCTCAAAAAATACTAACTTATGGCTCCATCAATGAATTTGCATTTGTCTTTAACAATGTTTCAAAGATGCTATATTGTTTTTATTTTTCTTTCCTTGTAGTGTCTTGTTGCTATGTATGTTTGTCAATGCGCTTTGATAAACTTTACCCAATCTTGGTAAAGTTAATCTTGATACCCAAAAATCAAGATTAAAATTATTCATAATGACACGTAATTTGTGCGAGTAAATTGTAAGTCATATGATAGGGTACAATGCCTTACGTGCACTCCCTGCCGGATTCGAATGGCTACTAGTTCAATAGGTGCTCATGAGATGCATATTGAATTTCGAGCATGTAATTACAGTTTAAATGTTAATTTTACATCACACATTTGTCATAATAATAATATCAGATAATAATATCAGAATAATATCCCCCCCTCAGGACAATAGAGGTTTACATTCATTCAAAGGGACTTATAACACAATTGGGTAAAAGAAGCATCATAATTAGAATCAAATCAGAGCCAATCACATACATTAGTGTTTCTACAAATACTGTTTTTGGCAGTGGTGGGGGATGCAACAATGGTGTGGCCCATATCCCTTCAAGTCAAAATAGTTTTTGATTAAATGGTTTAATAATCACTGTAGAGCAATTATTCTCATTGCTTATTACAACCCAAACAAACTGAATTAGCTTGTTTTGCTGGAACATTTACAAAACGTTCACAACTCACATTTTGCAATAAACTTAACATATAATAGTATTTCATTCACCTCCATGTTCATTTTGTATTTCTGTATTCATTTCTTTCTAGTATATCTCACACACTACTAAATGCAAATTTTAATGAAACTTTCATAGCATTGTTCCATAATCTAGCAGCAGTGGTGCACTGCTGCTGAACAGACGTGAAGTTAACACTGTATAGTATACACTAGGGCTGGATGATGTGGGTAAAATATATTTCATATTTATATAAATACATAATATTTCAGTTGCCAGGTAATTTTTAAAAGTCAAGCTTCACTTTATATTTTCAGTATTTCAGATTTAAAACAAGATGGAGCCTTATAAACATGAGATAACATCAAAAATATTTACTTCCATACTATGCAAGGATGAGAACTTCACGATATATGTGGTTTTTTTAAAACTGGCCTAGAACAATCAAAAAATAGAACTGCAGCCTTTACCAATTAAACAGTTTCGATTTGTGAGTTCAGTTTGAAAATGATAAAGTACTCAGTCCTGGTATAAAAAAAATGTAAATAGTTATACTTGCTTGTGTCACTGTAACACCAAATAGACTTACAAAGTAAACTGCTCCAAAGCTTCCATGTCCAATCTCCCTCAGGTCTGTGAAGAGCTTTTCGGGATCCTCCCTGGAGAACAGTTCAGCCACCTCCGGGTCCTTCAGGCTCCCGGCCCGCACACTCGATGGCATGGCCAGCGCCTGGTGAGCGTGGAAGAGACATACTGGGTGAGCATGTGCTGTAAGAATTACAAACATGTGTGCTGGTAACATGAGGCACCAAGAAAATGTCGCATGTAATCCTTTAAGGAAATGACACACATCAAACTGTCTTAAAAGAGGCTGTATGTAAGAAATGTAGTCATAAAATGACCATATGTCAGAGAATAACTGTAAAATGTTACAAAAACATGATACCAACAATGAAAACATTTTAAATTAACATTTTACAGTGAAACCCTAAAACTTTAAATAACTTTCTCCTGCAAGTCCTGCAATTACATGAAACAAAAAGACTTCGCTTTGTGACACTTTGTGATCACTAGAACTGTACGTTTGTGGGCTTGACAATATTTTCAAGTCAAGCACATGAAATAAAAGATTTTTGCTGTTGGTGATTATGCCCCTACTAACTTTTTATCCCAAAGATCATATTACATATTGCCTCATCCCTAGCAGTAGTGCACATGTCACAAAAATCAATTTCTAACATTACTTGTACTAATATTAATTTCACTATACTGTATAGTATCAAAAGGCTGCTTGTTCTGCTAATCACACTAAAATCAACAACCTTCTATGCAGCTCAAAAGTCTCTTGCTTTTCTACTCCACAGGGTCCAGTCACTCACATTCATGTGTAAAATGATGAATTTTATATTTTTAAAAAATGTATAGGCTCATTTAGATGGAAAATATCAAAGTGGCCATCAGCTTCTGATGACATCTACTGATCCAAACACTCATTCAACCAATTTCATCCATCGGTCTCTCTATTAGAAATATACAGCCAAATAATAGGAGAGAATTAATTTTTTCCAATTACAGGAAAGTGAAAGGAAAAAAATTCACCACATACAGCATAGGTAGATAACAGTTACAGCATAAGCAAGCTGAAGTGAGGAAGCAACTGATGCTGGTACATCACATCATCTTATTAGGAAGCTATTGTCTATATCATTACCTTTGTCATATTAAGTGCGACACAAAATTCAGTATATATTTATAGTAAATGGCCTGTATTTACATAGCACTTTTCTAGTCTTGATGACCACTGAGAGTGCTTTACACTACAGATTTACAAATTTGCCATTTACCGTTGACTCACACATTAATACAGCATATCTATATGTAGCGCTTTCACTTTAACACATCTATATACTATTCACACACTCCCACCACAGCCACTAGGAGCAACTTTGGTTTAAGCGTCTTGCCCAAGGACACATTGGCAAGCAGACTAGTGGAATGGACATCAAACCGTGGACCTTCTGGTTAGCTGAGTAAGGGATAGGATGAGTGAGAGAGAATGGAATGGAGGTGTGGTCTGGTAGTGAAATCTGACTTTTAAGTTGCAGCTGCATATTGGATACATTTTTATTTCCTGTTGGCTTCAAGAGGAAACCATAAAACTACTCACATTTACAATAAATAAATAAATACAATCAATTGTTGGGAGTGACCTGCATTACCATCTTTGCAGAGAAAATTTTATTTTAAAAACAATCTTCTTGATACAGCTCACATAGATAAGCTTATATAGAAAATTTTACAGCACCAACCAATGGCTGTAACATGTTACAACTTAAAAGTAAACCACAAACCAGTCTAGCAGGCACAATTATTATAATGCTCCAATTACAAAGCTTAAGTACAAGCACACCATTGTGTCACAGAATGTCACAAAATAAATGCAACTAAAGTTGCAGGAAATATAATTTTGCAAGATAATCCATGTTCAAACTGTGCAGCACATACTGTATGTACTATGATTTAAAGTCTCAGTCTTCCACTTTGAATAACACAGATATGGAAACTTGGAAACTCATCTTAATCATCTGAGTAATGTGCTCTTTGTCAAGTTACCAGACCTTTCTCAAAAGGCTGGTGTGAAAATGCAGCTACCAATTCAACAATTGAGCACACTTGTGAGTGTTTCGAAAACACTTCAAAATTAATGTTGGCCTCATGAATAAAAAAAAGAAATCTTTCATTGCCAGTTTGTTACTGTCAAAGAGGAAGCTTGCATTTCCCTTTAGAAATGAGAAGTTCTTTGTGTCCTGCAGCCAAGCCTCATGCAACTCTTAAATCTCCAGAAACACCAGGAAGCCAACAAATAGTGCAAGATGTTTTCATCCTTCATTCCTCAAAACCACACAGTTTTATAACCTTAGATAATGGGATTTAGTAGAAAACGCATATTGTCTTTGGTTGATGAGGAAGAAGTTGTCTGGACAAGAATTCGTCATTAATATGATGTACTGTGTGCATTTCAGCCGAGCAAGCTAGATGGCTTTCGCACTCGGCTGGTCAATTAGGCTATATTTGCTCTTACTGACCAAAGAAATGCTTGACATGCTTTCAATAGTAGACAACAAAACCAGGCTGGTTGTGTGTGTTCATTGTGCAGGCCAACAACAAGCCTACATGTCAATGTCATCCTCTCCGGGATTACAAATTGAGGTAGTTAGTGCTGCTAGCTGGTCATTTCACTGCAAACAGAGGTGGACAGGCGCATCCGGCTACTTGAGCATGCTGAATGATTTATGACATGTCTTACCGTGGCTTTTGGGATCCACTGTAGCTAGCTGTGGAGCTAGCTAACCGGCCTAGCTGGAAAAATAGTGGTCCTACTACCCTGTCCTCTACTCTGGTGTCTATTCAACACGAACCAGCCACATTCTGTCTGTCGAGGCTTTTTTCGAGGTCCCCTCCATCCTTATGTTCCCAGTCAAAGCGTCTGCGCTACTTGACATGGAGCACAGTGCCAGGCAGTTGAAGTGACAGCTTGCTGCTGACGGACAGCTGCCCAACCACCACCAGCAGCAGCAGAGCTGTCTCCACAAGAAAACCACAGGCTAGCTCTACAGCTGCTCTTAGCAACACCGCTAACTAATATAACCTATCGCCAGAAGCCGTCTGCTAAGTTTTCAACGACAAACGTTTTCATTAGTTTCCACGGCTCCGCTCCGCGCTCCACGGTGTACTGTCATTCCGTTAGTGCTGTTAGTGGAATCCATGTTCAGTTCGTGTTCTCCCCATTTTGCTCGACTCTCATCCGTTTTTGTTCAGGACTTCATGATGGCGGAGCGGGGTGGGAGCCGAAAGGAAAGCGGAAGTGCTTCTTCTTCAACGCTTCAAAAAAAGTAGGCACGTCACGCTGTGGCTGAAAAAAATGACACTTATTATAGCAATACAGTTCTTCAATTTCAGGGTGTCCAAAATAAAAAAAAGCAGTCAAAACATAAAACATTTGTAAGCTTTACATATACAGTTACAATAAAGTTTTTGTTTTTTTTTAAAAAAAAACATTGCAGTTATGTACCAAAAACAAATTAACATATAAAATAAAATAAAACAATACAAAACAACTCTACAATTATAATCCACAGTTCCACATCATTATAACACAGTGATAGTACCAATACTATACTAATGCTGCTGCCGCTACCACCACCACTACTACTACTACTACTACTACTAATAATAATAATAATAATGATAATTATAATAATTTTAATGCTGTAAATGAAGTGCAATAAAGCGTTATTTATGGGACTGGCCAATTAATAGGTCTTTTTTGATCAATCCATATTTCCATCAGTTTTTTTTAGTTTTTTTTCTTGCAAATAGAAAATTACTTAGAAATATCATGAAATGAATGAAAAAAGAAAACAAAAACAAAATGTTTGCAAGCAAATGGCCATGTCAACAAGAGTAATTTCCTGCACATCTTAAGATATTCTGCCTCACAGAATATCTATATGTATCTATCTGTACCTTTCTATAGGGGGTGATGTTTGGATCCTACTGTATAATGTCCACTTTGACAGTGCTTCTAAAGTTTAGAAAGATATTCTAATTCTTAGTATGTAGGGTTCGACCAGTCATCTGTCAGAACGCTGCACACGTTGTACTCCCTTCAATGGCCTCCTGTTAGTTTTAGGATTGATTTAAAAAAAAATACTGTTGGTTTTTAAAGCTCCTAATGGACTGGCACATCTTACCTCTCTGAAATCCTCCATCCTCACCTCCATTGTGAGCTCTGAGGTCAAATAACTGGTTGCTTTTAGATAAGTCTAGAACCTGGCAAAAACTCTGGGTGATTGAGCCTTTCCTATAGTTACCCCCAATTTATGGAATGATTTACCTATCAAAATAAAATCTGCCCTAACTATTGAAAATTTCTTAATCGCTTTTATACACCCACCTCTTCTCCATGGCCTTCACTTTAGAATCAGAACATTGTACCCAGATGTATCCAACTAGATTTTTACCATTTTACCATTTTATTATTTTACTTCTTTTTTTTTTTTTTTACAGTTTTACTTTAATTAAAAACCCTGGTTATTTTTAAATGTGCTTTAAAAATAAAGTTGACTTGACTAATTGGAGAACTCAGTACATGTTAATTTATAAAAATACAATAACATACTGCACAATGTAATCCAGTTAATACTTAAAAATGCACAGCTCATCTGTTTTGTGTAAAATTCTGTACTATTGATGAAACCAATAAGCCCTGCATTTTGGTGTGAAGGGAGTGAAAAATGATACACTCTTTGGTCCACATTTCCATTTTACTGACTGTGAGAAAAGCTTTGACCTCAGATTTGGCCAATGCATGTTACCAATAGTCCAGTGATGGACTGTCCATCACAGAGTATCCAGTGCGTGACCCCACCATTCCCATATCCATCCATATACCTGGGAATGACTCTAGCTTCCCATGACCCTCATGTGGAGGATGAAGCAGTAGAAAAGGAATGAATGAATGAATGAATCTCTCACTCCCTTAAAGAAAACTCTGATGTTTTATCAACAGTTTCTCCTCATGCTCACTCACCCATGTTCCTCCTGGCCTCGTCTCACCAGGAATCTTGTTACAGTGGTGAGTATATGCTTTATGAAACTTCCAATTCCACCCACTCCCACTATAAGGAGGGAGAAAACAAAGATAATAAAACCATTACTAGTTGCTTTTTCATATCCGAGGGATAATGCGTGTTATGCAAACTGACTGTTGATGAATTTATGTAACAGTAAAGTCGACGCAAAAGGTCAGGAAGAGGTCACACACACATACGCTATCATGATTCAGAGCTGAGTGTTTCATCTGAGCTGGTTAATTTGGACTCTACATTTACACCCATGTTGAAAGAAGAAGAAACCTCGAGGCATTAATCCCAAACACTGTCATCATCAGAGTATTTCATGGAAGGAATAATCCTTTTTACTTGCAAATGTAACCAATATGTAATGACCCCTAGGTCACTCCGGGCACTTTTTTTACCTTGGGTTTTAGTTCTTTGTTGCTGGTTTTCTGCTTTCTTTCTTACTGTCATGTTAGTTTCCTGTTTTATTTTGTAGTTCTTTTAAGTGTTTGTACCTTCTTTAGTTTTACTCGACAAAGATAGTATTTTTGTTTTAATAGTTTTGGCCATAATAAGAGATGGGGATTTCTTGAAAATATGATTTTTTTTGGTGATGTTATTAGTGGGTAGATTTTTACCAAATTTAAATTGGAACATACATGGGTGACCATCTACCCATCACCAAAAACTTCAGATTGATCTGTCAAAAACTGTAGACATTTTGGAACGCAGATTAATACAAATGTTTATATATAAAAAGATAAAAAAACAAAAAACTGTAGACAGGAAGGTGCTAACGGAAGGACAAACTTACAGATAAATCCACACCGATGAAAACAGAACCTCTTTGTTGGAGGTGATTAATGTACAGAACATGATGGGTAAACCAGCACCTGTATGGCCCCGATAATTTGTAAAGTGATAGTATCATATTTCTTCTTCCAGCTGTGGGTTCAGATGTCAGGATACTGTTCAGCACTCGACTGGAAACCAGAGCTGGTGCCCTTTGACCTGTCCGTGAGCTTGCTCATTCTTAGTTTTGGCAGTCGAATGCGACCAGTGTATTTTAACTTCTATTATATTAACACAAAAAAATAAAAGAACATAAACCATCACTACATTTTGTTTTATACCATTTAATTCAGTGGTGTGCACTATCTAGTGGTTAATAAGTGTAGCTGCCAAGGAAAAATAAGCTTGCTTTATTTTGTAGTGAACACTCAAAATTCAGTAGTGATCAGCAAATTAAATTGTTCAGATGCTTAGTGTGGGGATATTATGACTAGTTCTAGCAAAAATGCTATTTGAATATTTGATTGTGTTATTTCATTGAATATTCAAATATTCTGAACTCCAGTGCAAGATAACTAGTGAAAATAATGCAGGGTTCACAGTGTGTTGAGCTAACAGGAGCAGATGAGATGCATCCAAAGACCCAGGTAAATTCCATCACTTCTGTGGGAGCTACAGCATGTTGAGCTTAGTGGTGCGGCTTCAAGAAGCATTCAAGAAACCTCATCACTTTTACAAACACACATGAAGTCCACTAACTGAATACTTGCTTCTGCAGCTGCCACCACAAATTACTAGTAGTCGCTGGAGTAGAAATATTTGTTTCATAAATGTAAATCATTAATAAAACATTATTATTTTTAAATAAGGAATAGTCACCGTAATTCATTGACTTTTTATAAGCAACATTGAACATTCATGTCCATCCCTGATTATGAGATAAAAAGTAAAAAAAACAACAACAATATTTATGCTTTAAGAATGTTGTACAACTGGTCAGATTAGACCAGACACAAAAGCTGTGGTCAGCAACTGGTGGCCTTGGGGCCACAATTGGCCCTCCAGCATCAGTATTTGGCCTGGAAGATGATTTTTTTTCTTTTAAATGTGTTTATATAGCAGCCCATATCCAAGTGGAAAGGGAACTTGTGACCGAAGGGTTGCTGAGCAAGGTACCCAATCCCCATTGCTCACAGTTACAGTCATGGGATACATTCAGTCCGGTCCCAAGCCCAGATGAATGGGAGGGGCATATGGCATAAAAATCTCTACCAATTTAAATATGCGGATAATGCACTGTGGTGACCCTTAGAGAGGGAGAAGCACAAAGCAAAGAAATTTGCTTATCTTCACAAAAAAACAACAATTTCATCCAGAATTCAGAGCCTTTACTGTGAAAAAAACATGAACTGAAAGAGAACTCAAAAAGATTCTGTTGCTAGAACAGTTGGTGGGGTAGTTTAGATGAAGATACAATGTTTCGGCCCGAGAAATCGGCACCGGGCCAAACCTACTTGCTGACCTCTGCACTAGAGGAAGGTCAACTCACATGTGAATGTGCTGTCATCACCACTGACTCCTCCCCCACCAGTGTACAACCCTGGATGCAGCCACACCTCCTCTCATACATCTTAGCAGCATCAACACAGGCTGGACACACACACGCGCACACATACACAAACAGACTGTTCAGGCTGAGCAGGAGGAGGAGGAGGGGAAGATAAAGAAAGAGAGGGCAGGAAGAAAGCTGCACAGGTCAGTCGGGTGTCAGCCTCACAGGTCACATATGATGCGATTGACTGAAGAGAAGAAATCGCCTGAGGAAGGTGAGCACAAATGACCAACACAGTGACACTTTTTTAATTTAATTATTTAATTTAAAAAATGTTTAAAGGTTTTAACTTATTTGTATGTCTTCTTTCTTTTCTCATTAATTACAAATATCTTATTCATTCTTTTTTAAAATGGATTTAATGTAAAGCGAGTTTGAGTTTGTTACTACACTGTCTACAAAACCTTGGATATGTATATAAATTAAATGTTTTACTTAAAATTTTTACTGCAGTAATTAATTTGATTATATTATTTAATTATCTGTGGTTTTGTTGTAATGTCGATGTCAATAAATCAAACGGATGTGAGATTATATTTACAGAAAACTCTTTCTGCCTCTGCATTGTGTCACCAAGTGTTCATGTGTTCATAACTTTTCACACCTACACATTAGCGTCTGTATTTCTGCTTGCAGAAATGAGTTTGGGGGCAGCGTGCATTTTCCTGCGAGGTGGGAAAAACATAGTAAGTGCAGCAGTGATGGGCTTTCCAGATGCTTTCCTCATTTACATTAATGTCTTTTTATTGCACATGTAACATTTCCATCCATTTGGATGACAAAGGCTTGACATAAACAAACAAATAAACTTAACGGTATGCATATTTTTTTCTGTCAAATACGAATTAAATAATTAAGAATAACATTTATGAAAGATTACCAGTAAGTTCATTCACATTACAGTAAACAGATGACATCTATACTCAGTTAAAACTGATGTAAACCAATCTCATACATTTTGATTAAATTATATATTACTGTTTCACAGCCAGTCATATTCAAAACTTATGCAGATTCTAATGGATTTGATTAATATAATAATTTGAAACACAATATTTATTTATGCCACGATTAATGTTCCTTAGTGTGTCTGATGTTTTTTTCCCCCAATGTCAGTACATAGTGAGTCGCCTGCAATGTAATTTAATTCAGATATTTACTTGAAATGATGTGTAATTCTAAATGAGTAATAAAAATCAGTCTATATCTTAATCTAAAATATACTGATGTTTGCACACTGTTCATGCAGTTTAAAAGGTAACAAAATAAAACGATAAGAGCTGCACCTCCATGTTGCTATAGCATTGTCAGTGGTGATAGTGGATCATGAAGTCCACCTGCCATTATGGGCGTAATCTCCACTTCAATCCATGCCAATCTCAATTATCTAATCTTAATCTTTGCGAAACTATATTAAAAATTGATTTTGTTAATTGTTTGGTGCAAAGTTAATTTTCTTTTAAACTGTTAACTGTTTTGATTCAACTTTTTAATAATGCTGGACTTAACCTGTTGGTTTATTGTTTTCGCTACATGCAGTCCAGAGGACTGGCTGACGATGAGATAGAAGGTAAGTTCACTTTGACTTACACATTCCATATGCTCACACTGTTTGCTTGAGCCCAAACATTTCATTTTACCACATGTTGACATGAGTGTTGTCTCATGCATTGTGCAGAGCTGCGTGATGCATTCAATGAGTTCGATAAAGACAAGGATGGACTGATCAGCTGTAAGGACCTGGGGAACCTGATGAGGACCATGGGTTACATGCCCACTGAGATGGAGCTGATTGAGCTGAGCCAAAACATCAACATGAACCGTATGTCCTAAATAACTGCAGTTGTTAAGATTATCAATCAATAAATATTAAAATTATCAAAAAGATGTAGAGACAATGGCAGAGATTCATCATACCTATTATTCATTGAGATAAAGGTTTTATGAATTTGTAGATTATAGTATTTTGAAAATCATGTGTAAAATTCAGTTTGCCTGTCAATATTCAGAAAAAAAGATTTTTTAAAAAAGAGAAAGTCGTGATTCAGAAGTAAATTGATGGAACAATGTGTTTGTGTAGAAGGAATCAGTTCATGGAATCATCTTGACAGAAAAAAAACTAAATCACATTTTCAAAAAAATAATTAAAGCCAACCTATTGAGAACATATAATTATATTTGCTGACGTTTTGTGACAGGTAAATTATTTGCGTAGAATATTATGAAATGTATTTGACAAACAGTTCAATGTCTTGTTTAACAGGGACAGGTAATATATGATTTTTCTGATTAGTCTTCCTTTTCATTCATATTTTTGGGGTTTTCTTTTTGTGTGTGTATTTGCTTTGTTTGAGGAATCAAATAAAAAAACAAACAAACGTGTGTTGAAACGCAACTCCTGTATCTCTATGTGTCTTCTTCTGCAGTCGGTGGCAGTGTCGACTTTGAGGACTTTGTGGAGCTGATGGCTCCGAAGCTTCTGGCAGAAACAGCTGGGATGATTGGCATGAAGGAGCTCAAAGACGCCTTTAAAGAGGTGAGAGTGAAGAATTTGTCCCAAACCCTCCTGGAAATCTGATGCTTTAATAATAATGATAGGTATTATTATTATTGTTATAGTTTATTGTATCTTCTGAGCTGCTTTAATGCCATTACAGAAGAGGATTGGAGCCACATGTGGACATTCTTTTGGAAAAATTCTGAGATTAAAATCAGAATTTAATCTTTTAAGACTTAATCTTGGAATTCTGTGAAAAAGAATTGTGAGATTTAAGTCAGAATTCTGAGTTAAGTCACAATTCAGAAAGTAAAATTCAGAATTTTGAGAAATAAGTCAGAAATCTGAGGTTTTCTCTCAGAAAAAGTAAGAATTTTAAGATTTATGGCAGAATTTTGAGACAAAAAGTCAGAATTCTGAGATTTAAGTCTAGATTCTGAGAGTAAAGCCAGAATTTTGAGAACTAAGGCAGAAGCCTGAGGTTTTCTCTCAGACCAGGTGAGAATTTTGAGATTAAATTCAGAATTCTGAGAGAGTAAGTAACTTCAATTACTACTTGAGTCATGAAGAGAATAGTAGCAGTTTTAAAGAAACATTCTCTCATCTCTGTGTTTAGTTTGACATGGACGGCGACGGCGAGATCACCACAGAGGAGCTGCGGGCGGCCATGATGAAGCTGCTGGGTGAACACATGAGTCGACGAGAGATTGATGCCATAGTGAAAGAAGCAGACGACAATGGAGACGGCACAGTAGACTTTGAAGGTACAAGAACGTACAAGTCAATATATAGCTGCACAGATATGGTCCTCACAGACAGACATTGATGTGCTATTAATACATGTATGTAACTGTTGGCACTGCTTAGTGAAATGATGTAACTTGTCCATGCAGAGTTCGTCAGAATGATGTCCCGTCAATGACAAACCGGGAGAACGTGGACCTGCAGACATGACGCCGTCTTCTCTCGCGCAGTTTGACAGATTTACATCTTCAGAACAAATGTAATAATATTAAACCTCTAATACAGAAGTAGAAGATAAAGTCATCCTCACATAGAATATACTGCACAACTATGCAAAGACATCATATACATAGAACATAGACTTTTTTTCTACTGTAAAATATTGAAAGGTCTGTTGATTTTGATTATTCTATAAACTGAGATTTTGCATTGTTTTATTGAACTGAGGTTTGAGAATCAGCATCCGGATGAAATCCAACAACTACTATCCTTGTAAGAAGAATCAACAAATTACTGTTCTTTGACAAAGAAAAAAATAAATAAAAATGTTCATATATACCGTATATACATATACATGTATGTCAACTTGTGAGTTTTGTGTGGCCCCTGGAAGTGGCACCTTAGAATTTGATAAAGTCAACTCCGACGCAAGTGTAAAATTTGTAAAATTGCTGCCTCACTACTTACTGTCATACCTTAAAGTGATACTTTGGGTTTAGCGAGCACTGACTGCACTGTACGTGCCATTACACAGACTTTTCCAAAAGAGACCTGAGGTTTATGACACTTTGTAAAGTGCTCCCTGTTAATACAGTGTTATTTCATGCAGTGTTTGAAGGTGAAGTGACACAAATGTTTATTTCCAGTTAAGAATGGCTGTCTAGTGCAGTCTATGTCAATACCTCATACAACCACACTTAACCCGAACTATCCCTTTTCCTATGGACTAAGTACAACTGTGCTGTTTTACCTCAGCGCTAATGAGCAAAGCCTGACGTTTGTAGTAGATCAACTTGCATAATCATACATAATTCACTGGCTGTAGAACAAACTGACGTAACAATCAATGGATTTCATGAACCATGAAGAGGATTTTCAAAAGCGAAAAAAGCATCAGTGATGTCAAAGCTGTACTGTGGGTAGAAATCCTGAGGATTGAGCAAAGTCCCTGCCCTGTCTTTGAGGGGACACAAGTAAAGAGATTACATGACCAAACATGGGCTGGCCACTGATTTGATAAGACAGCTGTCCACAACATACAAAGCACACAAAAATGGTGTCAATTAAACTGAACACATTTCACAGCAGTTATCTGAGAATTATGTTTTTGAATAAGGCAGCTGTGATTACAGATCGCTATTATCTGTGAAAATGCGGAGGTAGGAATTCTTTGTAAATTATTTTGTGTTTTTGGCAATCTAATGACATAGTGTGGTATTATATTTTAGCCATTGGGTTGACCAACATGGTGCTAATATTCATTCTGCTTTTTTTTTTTAACGTTTTTTTTTATGTTTTAATAAAAAAATGTCACTTAGTATATTTGCAATACACTATAGAGGTGTTTCCAGTCAAAAAAGCATTTCAAATAATCCAAGTGTAAAATAAAAGATTTTATTTTACATGGCAATATATTAAAAATGACCAACATAATTCCTTTTCAGGGTCATTGTCAGATGTTTGTTGGCCCTTTTTGTATGCATTGTGCTATGACATTGTGTATAAAAGAATTATGTGTATAAAAACATGTGCAAAGAAGGAATCACATAGTTAGCTTTATTATTTGAGTTCCACATAGTACCTCCACCAAAGAGGTTATGTTTTCATCAGCATGGGTTTATCTGCAAGTCTGTCCTTCTACTAGCAGCTTTCAGTCTACAGTTTTTGCCATATCAGTCTGAATTATTTGTGATGGGCTGAATTATTTGTGATGGGTAGATGATAGTATATTGTCCAAAACTGGACAAGATACATACAAGAAAAAACAAAAACAAACAAACAAAAAAAAAACAAGGAACTAAAAAACAGAAAACCAGACTCAGATAAATAAAAACCCAGGGTAAGGAAAACAAAAATAACTACAAAATAACTACAAAACTACTAAAATAACTGTCCACACAAAGAGTGCCTAGATTAATCCAGGGGTTGTGACATATCTACTATAAGCGGCAATTTTGTTAAAAAAAAAAAATTCTCAGATTTGAACAGAATTGTGTATCCAGGATCAGACACCCTATCTTGAGACTGTTTCATCAGGATCTGATCAGGATCCAGATTATGGATTTGGCAGCAGTTTAAATTTATCTTAACACATCGGGATGAATTGCTGATGATAATAGCTATAAGCAGGTTCCTATACAGATCCAGAAAGTGGATCAAAAGTGGATCAAAATGTAAACATTTCAGGTGCTGATATGTAAAACACAGGAGACAGGGTTTGTAAGCTTTGGCAGAGGTCTGTGCTCTATGAGTGATCTTGTTCTCTATTAGGATCAGATGTGTAAGAGCAGTCATCACCACAAAAAAGCACCATTGAAGTTCCCATCATTAAACAACAGACCACTGAACACAAGTTGAAATGTGGTTTCCCTTCAACAAAAGTGTGTCACACTGACCCAGGGCCAGAGCAGCTGATAACTCAGTGGAAGAAATTTAGGGATGTGAAATAGGACGCACTGCACCTTTACGAACAGATGTTGGTTCATATTATACAGGGCAGAGCTCCAAGCCCATTGACAGACGGGGTATGTGGGCTTATAGTAACAATTAGTAAAATTGAAGTTGTTGTCACTGTGAACACATGGACCTAACTAGACACACATCTGTCAACAGCACTCCTCAGATTAGACACAGAGGTTACAGCTGCACTTCTATCTGTGTCAGGGTATGTCAGAACTTTTGAAAGACTGATTTAAATCTCAACTACTCTTAACTACGCACAAATGTGAGAAGATGGGGTGCTGTTTATATTGTGGAGTGGACAGTGCACAGACAGGATGGACTGGTGTGACCAAAGGAAGAAACACATGATGTAACGCATGCTGCTCTGCCTTTGCCCTGATCCTTCCCTGATCCCTCAACCATCCAGCATCGACCTTTATTGCAATAATCCACCATAATCTCTCTCTCTCCCAGTCGCTCTCTCACTCAGTAGCCATGCAGCCTGTTGTTGTGCACAGAAGAAAAACTGTGGTGTTGACCTTTTGTAATAATCGCCCAACTTTGATAACCCTCCTGTGCTGTCTTTTTTTTTTAATTTGCGGATTGTTTATTCCAGAAGTCCTGCTAATCCTTAAGAAATGAATGTCTCCTGCTGGACAACAGGGCCCCACAGTTATTTCCTGGTTACACTCATCTGTAAAGTTGTTTTGATAACATAAAACATGAATAGTCAGCCTGGGTAAACTGCTTTACCTTTATCTGACACAGTTCAACACTTTTAATTTTAAAGCAAGGAAGTTTCCTCATCTTAGGAGGAGCAGGAAAAAAAACAAAGACAGAGAGAAAATGAGGCAATTCAAATCAGCCTAAGAATTTTCAAAGAATATATTAAATTAAGAAAAATAAGAAAAGCTTATAAAAGCAATAGAATAAATGAATTAAAAATAAATAAAAATCTTTTGTGTGCATTTTAAGAGGTGATTTGAAGGATTGCAGTTTTAGGATGCTGAACAGAATTATGATGTAAAATAAGGACTTCATTTCCTTGCATATTTATATTATTATCTTTTTAAGTGACCAGTTTTTGTTTTTTTTTATCTTTGGTCTGTGTATCATTTACTTTTGTGACATTTAATGGTATTCACTAATATCCAATAGTGAATAAAGATTCATTGACGTTTTCACTGTCCAATCATATCGTCGCATTACGGACCGGAAAACGGAAGTGGACGTTGTCTTAATGTGAGTAAGAGTTTTACTCGCTATTTTCTCTCTGAGAAATGTGACCACTACGAATTTTGTCTCTGAGAAATGCAGGTCAAGCCAAAATATATAATGCCTCTTTCACGTGTTTATATGTTGATATATGATGATAACGTGTCGCTTTGTTGTGTGTTAGCCGGCTAGCTGAGCTGTTAGCAGCATGCTGTGCGTCACTCAGTCGTGTAAATCTTGCATAAACCCCTAACTGTTTATCCTATTCGGAAAGTTAATGTAAAAACAATATCTCATTTTCATTGTGATTTATAGTCTTGTGAGACAAGTTACATGTTTGCAGCAGTCAGGCAAGCTTCTTAGGTGTGCTACTCTAGTTACATTTTATACACACACACACACACATATATATATAAACTTTCAAATAAACTTTAATTCAGCCAAGCATCCTTAAATGTAATATATTCAATAAATAATGAAATGGAATTTAAAAATGTATCACTTTGTACTTTTATTGACCAATTAAAGTTATTATAGATGATAACAGGTTAATTAGTAATGAAAGTAACTGTCAAAACCTGACTGTAAATCATTATCTGATTAAAACCAGCTAATGGTGAAGGAGTCATTTTTGATTGATAAATGATTAAATTGAATATATTATACATTTTGTTTATTATAATCAATGAATTATCTCAGTGATTATTGCACATCTATGGGACACTAGCTCAGGTTTATTCAATGGACTGATGTTAATGTACAGTTGTTTGTGTTTAATCCACACAGGTCTCCACTGGTGTTAATGGGATGTAGAAAACTCACCTGCACATTATTGCTCTCCCACAGAAGACTTTTTGCTGGACAGAGCTTAATCTCTCTCTCTGCTCTATGCTCTCCTGCCTCTACAGTTTCATCCACCCTGTCATCTTCTCCTCCACTTTCTCAGAGTCTCTTGACAAAAAGACAAACTCCAGTTTCCCTACATCCGTCTGCTCATCTCTCCTCCACCCACTTCCTCTGTCACCCCACTCCCTGTTGCAGCCTGATGGAGCTACAGGAGGTTCTGGAAGTGCTAGAGCAGCTCGTTCCTCTGTCACTCGCTGAGTCGTGGGACAATGTGGGTCTGTTGGTGGAGCCCCGCAAGTCCCGGCCTGTCAAAAACATCCTGCTCACTAATGACCTTACAGACACTGTGATGGAGGAAGCAGAGGCCATGAGCTGTGACCTCATCATTTCTTATCACCCTCCATTGTTTCGGCCAATCAAGCGTCTAATTCAGAGTGATTGGAAGCAACGGTTGGCCATTCGGGCAGTGGAGGCGGGGATGGCGGTCTTCTCCCCTCATACCTCATGGGACAGTGTTAAAGGAGGGGTGAACGACTGGCTGGTGGGGGGGCTTGGTAAGACCTGGTCACTTTGAATGGAAAATGTAGTGCTTGCATATTTAATGAAGGGCAAAGCTAAAATGTTGTGGCACATGACACTCATGACCCACTGGTCCACTTTTCTGCTCCCCTGACTGTTTCTTTCCATCTCCGGTGTCCGTTTTTGATTGACAGGTAGCGGCCAGGTGTCTGTGCTGAGTCAGGCCCTCGGTGGTGCCTCCCACAGTCACAAACTGGAATTCACAGTCAAGAACACAGAGGAACTCAATGCTGTTATAGAGGAACTTAAGGCCTGTGCTGGTGGAGCATCTTTGCAGCATTCAGTTAGCAGGTTGTAATTATGTTAATAAGGATCATAGTGATTGTGATTTCTGGATATCATTTCTCAGATCACTGAGGACAGATGTGAATATCAGGTCTGAGTGGAGCCTTTACATGTCTCATAACAGAGCAGAGAACAGTGGGATCCATGTCGGTGTCACCTGCAGTGACTCAGTGCTGCCCCTCAGTGTTCACACTTTGTTACGGCACACTGCTCCCAGCAAGTCCCTGAACATCCTGAAATTAGAGAAGGTACAGCATGAAAAGATCTGTCTTCACAAGATGATGATGAAATTATCATTATCATTCCTTTTATAAATAAAATGGGAGATCAAGTTATTTCTGAAACACAAGAAGCATAAAAAACATTTAAGATGGAAAGCCATTGATCCCATTTGAAATATAAGTATAGTGAGCATTTTTCTGTGTCATACAAAGTAATAATTTTTTTTTTCTGCAGCCTCCTCTCCCTGGTCATGGTCAAGGGCGACTCAGTGTTTTGGACCAGCCCATAACCGTGGCAACAGCCATCCAAAAAATAAAGTCTCACCTGGGTTTGAATAACCTGCGTTTGGCCTTAGGATGGGGGCAGACATTAGGTAACACTCACATCATTACTCAGTAAGGGTTAGGGCCACATACTGTTCTGAATATTCTCTGAATTTTATAGCAAGCAGAGAACACTGCTGGTTTCATGAATTAAAGTGGTAGTCCAGGTTTTTTCAAGTGTGGTTGTATGAGCTACCGACTCTTAGTCTACACTGAATGCACTCTAACATGGCTGCCAGCAGAGACACAAGGAGATTTCAGCATCTTAACAAAAGATTCACTTAATAAAATGTATGCCTGTTTAAGTCTATGTTATATTAATATATTGATATGTTGACCACTTTATTTGGCTGTTAGATAACCTTAATTTGACTAGAAACTGAAGTTTGTGCTGCTTTGTAAACCTGTCACCCCCTTCACCAAGTCCATAAAGAAAATCAGTAATTTTACATGACAGCAGAAAGGAATTATTGATCAACTCGGTGAGACAAACTGACCGACACCAGTAGACCAGCAGCTCCTGTGTCCCCTGCCAGCTAAAATGCTCATTGTCTTTATGGACGTTGGTGTGGGAGAGTGAAGGGTTGACAAACTTTATTTTTCTGTTGGAAAAGGCTGCCAGATGACAAGATAGAGTGGTGACTAAAGTAACTGTAGATTACATAAGGTGTGCCTTAACTATGTCTTTTTCTTGTACCTGTTGTTTACAGTGAGGGTAGCTGTCAGTGTCTCAGTCTAGTTTCCAGTGTTACTTCATACAAGCACACTTAAAAAATGAAAACTGTTATTACTTGTCTTGTATTGTTCCAAACTTTTTATGACGCCAAAATAATGGTATAATTATATTTATTTTTTTATTTATTTTTAATATAATCTTAGATAATCATATTTTAAACTGGGAGCATGTAGGTAGCATACGTGCCTCCTGCATACTTCAAACACATCTGCTATTTCAAGCGACAGAATGTATTCTGCAAACGTTTGAGAACACAGTTTTATCATCACAAATAACATAAGTACAAGAGGAAGTTCTAATTTCTTGGAACGTGGAAGAATTAAATGAAGATAGTGATCAGATGCCATCACTGTGACCTTTCCCCAGAGTCATCTGTGTGTACTGTAGCTGTGTGTGCTGGATCAGGAGCATCAGTACTGAATGGGGTCAAAGCAGACCTCTATATCACAGGTACAGCTTTCAACCAAAAATCGTATCCAGTTTTCCTACACCACGATTAGAATGCCACCAGTGTAACGCCTGTACATTTAATTTTAAAAATGTTTTGGTATGTCCATTTGTCAGGTGAAATGTCCCACCATGAAGTCCTGGACGCTGTAGCGAAGGGAACCAGCGTCATCCTCAGCGATCACAGCAACAGCGAGCGAGGTTTTCTGGCTGTGTTCAGGGAGAGATTAGCTGTGCGTCTTCCTGACACTATCACAGTGGCAGTGTCGAAGGCTGACAAGGACCCCCTGGAGGTTGTCTGACTGGTTACATCACTAGCTAGAAAATATTTGTTGGGTGAATTGCACATGTTTTGATCAGAGTCACTGTGTGGTATTCAGCATAGGCCAAATATTTATGAAAAGATTGCATAAAAAAACCCAATTCCTCATTTAGGTCCTATATATAAAGCTGACCTTAAAACAGAAGAGTGAGAGCCTCCTGGAACGATGAAAGTGCTTCCTAGTACATGTTCTATATATGTATCTATGACAGGGTCATAATAAAATGGGGCCCGAGTGGTCAAAAAATCCTGTAATCTGTAATCTAAATGCATGTGGTTTGTGCATGCAGTGGATTTATTTACAGACAACACATTATGTGTTTTAATCCTGATTATCTGTGACATCAAGTGTGCCCTTCACCAAGTGTAGAGAGATGAATTTGCATCGAGCAAATGATTTAAAAAAAAAAAAAAAAGAGTAATCATGAGATTAAACTGTTTTTGTAGCAGGAGTCAGACTGTCTCCTGTTGTGTGCTTTCATTCAGACACAAGTAACATCATATAATGATGAGATCAAGGAATAATAATAATGATATTAATCTTAAGAGTATAACTCACACATTTTCTACCACTTTATCCACTTAGGGTCGCGGGGCGAGGGGGGGGGGGTTGCTGGTGCCTAACTCCAGGCAGGGTACACCCTGGACAGGTCGTCAGTCCATCACAGGGCCACATAGAGACAGACATTCACTCTCACATTCACACCTACGGACAATTTAGAGTGTCCAATTAACCTAATCCCCAAATCTGCATGTTTTTGGATTGTGGGAGGAAGCCGGAGAACCCACGCACCATGGGGAGAACATGCAAACTCCTTGCAGAAGGCCCCTTGTTCTGACCGGGTTGTGAATCTGGGACCTCTTGCTGCAAAGGCAAGAGTGCTAACTACTACTAAGAGTATAACATTAATTATATTTTGGGTCTCCTGCTCACAATATATTGTATGGCACACCAAGGTTCTTTGCTCTTTGCCACAGACTTTCCAGTGTTGTTGACTGCATCTGTACTTTGTCACGTTTCCAAAAACATTAGTCCGTGTGTTCCAGTGTGTAAAATTTAAGAGGGTGTGTTGACAGAAATTGAGTATACTACCCTTAAGTATGTTGGTATGAGTGAACAATCACATTTATATCGGAACTGGGGGGTGATGTCACTCCTGACTTCACGGCAAAACGTTGAGGTGAAGGAGAATTAGAATTAGAATGGCAACCAAAGGGAGGAGTGAGCAGAGGAATCCTCCATTTGTTACAATCTGGAGTCTCACCAGTAGATGTCACTAATTCTTACACACTGGACCCTCAAAAGATGAATTTGATTGTTTTCTGTGACATGACCCTTAGAACTCATTGAGCAAATAAAGATGCATTTCAAACAATTTAGCAGCTACATGTCACAGAGCAGGTCTGCGCTAAAGAACCCCCCCCCCCCACACACACACACACACACACTGCAGTAAACAAACAAAACAAGTAATAATCTTCATTATGGGTTGTTAGAGAGTCTGCTGGCTGCAGCGCATGCAACACACCTGTTAGTTCGTAAAAACATTAAGCATGTCACACACACCCTGGTGCTGCCATTAAGGTAATGACCTTTCTCTCAGTGTGGTGTTCACACCTCCACTTCCCCTCAGTCCTCACTGGCTTTTATCTCCCCATCAGGACACATACAGACACATGCACACAAATGGAGAAGGAAAGCAACAACTACAAAAACATTCAGACTTTGCTCCTGCAATTAAAATCCAGCTGTCGCTTCTGTATTAGCAGGAGTATTTTCAATCTACAAATGCTGTTTAATAATAGTAATCACATTTTATTTTAGTCACCTTTCAGAAGACTTACGGTCACCTTACAGGCAGAGTTTTGAAAAAAAAAAGAAAAAAGAACAATATAAAAAACAATTTAAAGAAGTTAACAGTGTGTAAAATCAGACCAGAATGAGATGTTTTTTTCAGACATGATTTGAAAGTGGACTGATTCACATACTGTATTGCATCATGTTACCTCACGGCTGGGTGATATGGGGAAAAACATTTTATGATGTACTTATTTAACATGATTCATATCGATATAAATAAGGTCTCGATATGTTTTTATTTTAATATAGGAGATATATGGGGATCCAGTTGGAATCAAAATTATTCAACCCCACAGGATTTACTGAATTATTGACGGTGACATTTGATTGCTTGTTAGAAATATGGTTAAGTCAAGCGAATTGTCCAAAAAGTTCAGAAAAGTGATCATTGTGTTGCACAAACAAGGAAAAGGATACAAAAAAGATAGCAACGGTACTGAATGTTCCTAGAGATACGGTTAGAAGCATGGTTCACATGTTTAAATTTAAAGGAACAGTGGCTACTCTACCTGGATGTGGCAGAAAGAGGAAGCTATCAACGCCTGCTACCAGAGTCCTGAGAAGGCAGGTGGTAAAAACCCTCGACTGACTGTAAACGACCTGCAGCAGGACTTGGTGGCAGCAGACACTGAGGTTTCACTTTCCACAGTAAGGTGAATACTAAACTCTGAAGGGCTCCATACCCAAACTCCAAGACGTACACCACTACTGACCCAGAAGAACAAGAAAAGTCGGCTCCAATTTGCTCAAAACTATATAAATAAGACAAAGAGGTTTTGGGTTTCTGTTCTCTGGAGCAATGAAACAAAACTGGAACTTTTCAGGCCTATGGATCAGTGGTGTGTCTGGAGGAGGAAGGAATGAAACACACATAGAAAAGAACACCCTGCCTACAGTGAAGCATGGCAGTGCTTCACTGTCTCATTTTCTACCGCTTTATCCACTAAGGGTCGTGGGGGGCGCTGGTGCCTAACTCCAGCTTGGAGTCAATCAAGTATCAGGAAATCCTGAGAAAAAATATCATTCCGTCTGTGAGGAAGACGAAGCTTTGGCATCATTGGGCCTTAGAACAGGACAATGATCCTAAAAATACTTCAAAGTCCACCAAGGCTTGGTTTCAGAGGAAGTCCTGGAAGATACTAGAGTGACCATCACAGTCACCTGACTTGAATCCCTTTAAAAATCTCTGGTGGGATTTGAAAAAGGCGGTCGCAGCATGAAAACAGAAGAATATTAGTGAACTGCTGAAGATACTTGTCATGAAGGGGTTGAATAATTTTGAGACAACACCGAATTTGGAGAAAACACTTATAATATTAGTTGTGTGAAGCTCTTTAAGTTGATCTTGTTTGATATGTTTATTGCAAACAGCTGCGAGTTTGAACAGTTTGCCAATGAATCAAATTTTTAGTGGGGGGTTGAATAATTTTGATTGCAACTGTATAAAGCTGCACAAAGGTTCTTTCTCTGGACTCCTGAAAAGTATGTTTGTGCTTCTCAATGGACAATACTCAAAATATCTACTGCTTATGATCTGCATTACATGATCTTAAAATACAGTTATTACTTTTCACTTCAGATAATACCTTCTTTGGCTCTGAAGTTGCCTATAATTATGGTCAAATTCTGTAATAGCAGAAATAATTTGGCTTAAAATTAAAGAAGTGTTATTCAATATAATAAATATGATGGTTATCAATGCAACAACCTTTCAAACCAGGAAAAGTCCTTTCAGATACCTTATAATGATATGAAAAAGTCTAAGACCATATTTTGTCTCATGTCAGGATATAGATATAAGCCATATAAGATGCCATGTCCTGTGGACTAAAGAGGACACAGACCATCCAGCTTGTTATCAGTGGACAGTTCAAAAACCTGCATCTCTGATGGTATGGAGTTGCATTAGTGCCAATGGTGTGGGCAGCTTACACATCTGGAAAGACACCATCGATGCTGAAAAGTACATAGAGGTTTTAGAGCAACATATGCTCCATCTAGACAACAACAGGGAAGACTGGATATTTCAGCAAGACAATGTTAAACCACATACTGCATCCATCACAACAGCATGGCTTCACGGGAGAAGA
>JAFBJR010000234.1:999936-1088237 GCA_016785285.1 Brachirus orientalis
AATCTTGATGTAACAAAAGCATGAACTAGTTTTTCAGCATCCTTTAAGGATAAAATGTTTCTAATTTTCATAATGTTCCGCAGGTGGAAGAAGGCTGAATATGAATATGAAGTATTAAGTACAAAAAAAGAGTAAAATTCTGGAAATAAGCATTACTCATCATTGTACACACAAAACTACACAACACTACATTCAAACAAAGAAACCACTGCTAAATCACATACTGAGTGTAACAAAAAGTTTTAATTGATGCTAACTTCACTTTTAAGGTTTTTTCCATGGGCTGAGAGGAAAATGGCAGAAATAAATAACCTTCTCTGGCCAAATAGGGAGAAAAGACAAAGGAAATACCTATACTGACCTATAGTTTTCCTCACTCGATGTGAGGGTCTAAGGATAGAGGGTGTCACATGCTGTACAGACTGTAAAGCCCTTCAAGGCAAATTGTGTTTGCGATGTTGGGCTATATAAATAAAATTGACTTGACTTGACTAGTATATTGATATGGTGCCAATAATATTGCATATTCATAAAAATACAAGTTTGCGCTTCTATCAGAGTGAGGACCCTCATAGACATAATACATTCCCTAGCCCCTTAACCTTAACCATCACAACTAGATGCCTAACCCTAACACTTACTCTAACCTTAAATCCAATTCTAACCCTAACCCTAAAACCAAGTCTTAACCCTGAAAAAGCCATTTTAAGGGGTGAAAAAAATGAAGACCGGCCAATGTCCTCACTTTGTAGGAATTATACGAATTTTGGTCCTCACTCTGCAGCAAGTACAAGAACACACACACAGACAGACTGACTTTCAGTGTTTGTGAAGGGGACAAATTGCAGCCACGAGGCCAAGTGTCTTCCTCCTCCACTGACTCCCTGCAGAGAGGCACTAACAGCAGACTGCTGACAGGAAGAGGCAGGTCATCAAGTCGATGAGCAGCCACAGGGGAGCGGCCGGTAAAACATCACTGACATCCACAACAGCCTGTTCCCTGCAACACGCTGCTGTGGCCTTGTTTAAAATTCTGCAAACCCAGTAGCCTGCAGCCCACGTTACAACTCTACAAGGCAGCAGCAAAAGTCATCATCACAGATTAGTCAGTGTCACATATTAAAGAACAATGTAAAGTTCAGATAAAATAGCAAAAAATACACGTTAAAATAACAGAAAAATAATACAATGATAATTACAATTCAGACAAAATTAAGAAAAAAGTCAAAGTGAGCTGGATGAACGAACTAAACATCCTGAAGGGTGAGGTTCAAGATTCTTTATTCTCATGTACTTAGTAACAATACAACAGTATTATCAGTAATGAACTCGTTCGAATTTCAACTGGACAGAAGCAGCACGGACGAGGTACAAAATATAATGAATAAATTTACATGAAATGAAGTAGAATAGAATAGAATAGAATAGAATAAGATGTACACAATTATGTAGTAAAAAGAAGCAACAATAAAATACAAAATAGTAAACTGTGGAATAAAATAAAACTAAACTGGTGTAAAGTTTTAAGAAGGTTTGTGGATTCGCTCTGGAACATACAATATCTTTTGTAACTGGTGGAGATCATGGTTAATTATCTTTAAGGCTCTTTGAAGCCTGTCTTGTCATCATTTACCTGACTTTTTAATTCTCTAATCACCAACTGGAACCTTGAGACACTTTTATGTGCTTTAGAAACCAGGTGGAAAAGTCGAGGTTGAAACATTATCTAAAATCTGTTTTTACTTACTTACTTAAATGTGGCCATACATAGTTGAAGGAAGCTTGAACTTCCACCAAGTCTGCTCAGGTTCTGGCTGTAATTTATGAATTTAATTCTGATCAAATGACACAGTAACATAGCTCTAAATGAAATACTACCGCATTGCTATTTACAAATCAGTGCAAATCTATCATTTACCTTTTGAGTTATACTGCTTACAGACAGACTGATTCATTAACTTCATACTAATAAAATAAGTAAAATGACTATTTGGTGAATTCAGTTTGGACCAAAGTCTTAGTCCAAAGTAACGGGTCAGGTCTAAAATTGTTAATTTATCTCCTGAATGAATGAATATTGGCACAGTCACTGCAGCTGTATAATAGTGAAGTAAAAAGTGCCATATATATTCTTAAATGAAGTTAAAACAGTAAGATAATAATACTGAGTAAAGCATAAAGAACTCAAAATAGCATGTGAGGTCTTTAAAATAAAACAAATAGATTTTTGCAGCTCAGCTGTTGCTCTGAGTTGTTTGTGTTGCAGAGGAGGATGTTGAGACAAGGAGGCAAATGAAGAGCTTTGTGGAAATAAGCCGCCATTTGGCCGTAAGTGTGAAGCCCCACACACACCTATTTAACAGAGCAAGTCGCCACTGTGGACATTTGTGGCCAACAACGTCAGAGGGACAAGACTAGAGAGAAGACCCAAGAAGAAGTTTGACTTTTTAGAAAAATTAGAACTTCAGTGTAAAAATTGAAGTAAATGTGAAGAAGAGGCGAAGAACTGTCATGTGAGTTTGAGGAAGAGGAAGAGGGACGAACGCTGACGAGGAAAATGCTGAGTGTGGAGATGTTCCCCAGTTTGACTCTGGGACCACAGAGGATAGGAGACTGTTTTTACAGAGGTCAGTGTGTGTGCGTGTGTGTGTGTGTGTGTGTTCGTGTGCGTTCCAGGTATTACTCATGTTGTGGGGACCTAAATCTGTCTCCACAGACACATTATGGGGGACTTGTCTTCCTTATGGGGACAAAAATCAAGTCCCCATAACATAAATGACTCCATTTTAAGGTCAAGACATGTTGTATGGTGAGGATAAGGTTAAGGTTAGAGTAAGTCTGCAGGAAAGGAATTCAAAGGAAGTCATAGAAACTAGATTGTGTGCTGTGATGCTTGTATGTGTTTCTTTCTGAGGACAAAATAAATGTAAAAATACATACATAGGGAGTGAAGACATTCTGGAAAAGTGATGGTGTTGATGATGGAATGTTGATTCGCTTTCCTAGAGAGTCATGGAAAACACAGTGTATTACACCCCAAAATGTGTGACATTTAGCTTTTTATCAGGGATGCACAATATTATTGGCATTATATTGATATTTGTTTGATGTCTATTTTGATTTTTTATCATTTGTTAAGAGTTAACTAATTACCTTATGGTCAACTAATCATTACTTAATAATTACTTTATGATTAATTAACACTTTTTGTGTACCTTAGCGCAGTAGGAAACAGGGTTTGATCATCTTAAGTTTTGCACATTTACATACTGAGGTCTTCTGTTCATGTTTTTTTTATTTTTACTTATTATTTCTGACATGTAAATTACTGTCACACTGCAAACATTGATTTTTAAAGGACTGGATTTTTGACTGAAGGCAAAATAAGCCTTGTTGCTGGGAAATTGTTCAAATGTTTTGCCTCTTTATTCATTATTATTGATAATCACATCTTTCCTTATTACATGTTTTTCTCAGAGCGGGAGGCTACGGGCCATATGTCGCTGTTCCCTCCCACATGTGATGCTGCAGCCAAAGCCCTGCCCCCAAGGCTGTTGGCTCCACCCCCTGCCCTGAATGAACCCACTGCCAAAGCCCCAAAAGATGAGGTGAAGATGGAGCTGGAGAACACGTCACTATGGAAACAGTTCAGCTCGGTGGGCACAGAGATGATCATCACTAAGAAGGGCAGGTGGGACCTAGTCAAAATGTCTCTACCAGTTCCTGTAGGCAAAAAAAACAAAAATGAAAATGGACTGGATTTGTATGTATAAGTGTGTCAAGTTTAGCACAGGTTCGGTTACATACAAAACCGTTACACAACTCACCATGTAAACAAATGCTGCACACTGATTGTGAAAGTTGTCACTCTGGAAGAGCATGTGCGTTTTCAGAGAACTAATTAGGGCCACGTGGTGGAGCAGTGGCTAGCACTGCTGCCTTACAGCAAAAACACTCAGGATTGCAATGGGTTGCATGGGGTTTTTCTGGGTTCTCCGGTTTCCTCTGAGAATCCAAAAACATGCAGAGGTAAACTGACAGTAGGTATGAATAAGAGAGGGAATGGTTGTTCGCCTCTGTGCATTTGTCTCTGTGATGGACTGGTGACCTGACCCCATGACCCTCATGTGGATAAAGCAGTAGAGAAAGAATGAACCCACAATTAGCGAATGTACGAAAGAATAAAACATGGAAAAATACCAGTGGACTGGGCCTACGACCTCGAGAGTACATTTGTGTACTTTATAGAGCCTCACTGAAACCCTAAACTATCACTTTAATATATAATTTATTTTCTTTTGACAGACGCATGTTTCCCGGGCTGAGGCTGAAGCTGTCGGGCCTGAATCCATCTCTCCGTTACATCCTCCTCCTGGACATCGTCCCGGTGGACAACTCCCGCTATCGCTTCCAAGGCGGTGGATGGCAGGCTGTCGGAAAGGCAGAGGCTCGGCTCCCTGACCGGGTGTTCATCCACCCGGACTCCCCCGCCACAGGCGCTCACTGGCAGAGCCGCACCATCTCCTTCCACTACGCCAAGGTCACCAACAACACACTGGACTCACAGGGACATGTAAGTCCACACTGACACTGAACACAACTTTACAAGGTGTCTTTGTGGACTACTTGGAAACTCTTCTCTTTCCTTTCATCACCAGATCATCCTCCACTCGCTACATCGCTACCAGCCCAGAGTGCATGTGATTGAAGCCAGAGATGTGCTGAGGTGGGGAGGAGGGCAGCACTCCTTTGTTTTCCCTGAGACCCAGTTCATCACAGTCACCGCCTACCAGAACAACAAGGTACCACAACAGCACCTTTATGCACTACCTGCTGCCAGCAGGGGCTCGAGGAAAAACAAAAAGCCTGGCTAAATAAATCTACACCGACTTAAGTAGGAATATGTTGACAGCTGTTAGATAGTTTGTGAACAACTCACATCCTGCACCAGTTTCCAGTCATACAAGGCTGTTTAATATTGAATTTTTACTGGTGTCAACTCCAAGAAACAAACATGCGTGCAAAAGTATCCCAGGCTAGCCAGTGTTAAAAATAGCAGAGGATAACAAACTTTTTAGCACCCATGAACAGTGCAGCAACACATTCACGGATGAAAAATAAACAGCGCTATGTGCACGACTATTTTACTGTGAAACAAATACGACAGACGTGCTACTAACGGTGAGAGACGCAGTGTTTGTGTATGGCAGCCGTCTTCCAATCCTAACGCGGGGTATGTAAGAATGAGCTTCAATATCTCAGGCTGGTTGTCAGGGCAGCACAGCAGCAGCATATGGTTCTCTATATAGCCTGTGCATAATGAAGCACTTCATTCATATTTAGAGATTATGAACTGTCCCAGATTGCACTGTCCCCCCCCCCCCCCCCCCCCCCCCCCCCCCCCCCCCGCCCCTTAAATAATCAGAAGAAGTTACTTTGACCATTTTCAGACCGACACCAGTACTGTGTGTTAGATTAGTTTATCCCCAATCTGTATTACAGAAAATTGATTTCTTGAATGGAAATGACTCCCCATGACGAATCCAGAAGTGAAGAGGGTGTTTAAATGTAATGTTTTGGTTGTGTCCAGATCACAGAGTTGAAGATCAACGCCAACCCCTTCGCAAAAGGCTTCAGAGAGGATGGCATGAACAGCAAAAGGTAAACATGCATACACACACACATACACACATTCACTTCACATTGTCACATACAGACTCAACTCTATTTTTTTTTTCCTCTCTGCAGACAAAGGGATGCAAGGCAGAAGCGCAAAGTTGCTGTCCTGACAGAAACTCTGGATATTGGTAAGCGGGATAACCAGATCTGATTTGGCGCTGGACCACATATGATTTTAATGTGTGATGAAAAAACAAAGAGAGGAAACTGTTCATGTACTGACTTGAAAATATTGTCTAGCTACAGACACATCATCTTATACAGGATTCCCCTTTTTCACATTAAACGCTTCTGACAGAAATATAAGGCAAAAATTATGTCAGCATGTTTCAGTGCGAGGTAAGACTATTTATACAGCAACGTTCATACACAAGGCAAATGAATGTGCTTTACGGAGGCAGCAAATACATTTTAGAGACAATTTCAATGTCAACATTACATTGAAACTATTGGAATTAGAATACAATCAGAGACAATAAAAGTGTGTTTTAAACACAATAAAAAATAAAAACAAATAGAGCTGCAATATCAGGTCCTTGTATCCATGCCATATTTTCATAAATGTCTTTAAGGTGGGACAGTAATCAGTCCTAGCAAGTTTGGTTCAGATTGGACCTTGTATAATGGATTTCAGTTATGTAGTCTTTGGTGAGTCAAGTTTGTCGCCCCCTAGCACCTGCATAGTGTGACATCAATAAAAGCCTTTGATAACTTTTAACGCTAAATGCAACATGTGGGAAATCACTAAAATAGCCCAAAAATGTCCGTTCAATACAAAATGGCCACCTTCCTGTTGGATTTAGGACATAGTCCTCGGTTACTTTTTTGTGTGTGCTGACCCGATTGCAGTCAACAACATTTACAGCCCAGAATTAACATTTAGTACACCTGACCCTGATGACCTGAGGAGTCTGGATGTTAAATACATAATAAATAACTCTGAGATAAGGAAATTAAAAGACATTGTTAGGAGTTTAAAGCAGATAGCAGATTTCTACAAGAGTTTTCATAATAATAATGTTGATTATTTTAAATGTGCATTATTTAATTATTATGGTCAGGATTATCCTAATGTGAAGCTTTCATATTGATCTCACTGTGACCTGGCTGCTCATTAAACACCTGCACCTTTGCTTCTCTTTCAGTGAACTGTGATCCATGTGACACGGCTGAGCTCTTGTCACAGTCCACCGGAGCCGGCACTGGCACGGACAGCAGCGCAGACCTGCAGACCCTGGCTCTGTCCTCGCTGCCTCGTCTGCCTGACCCCTCCTGTGGCTATAGAGCAGAGGACACCTCCTATGCAGACGCACTGGTCCCAGAGCAGCCGCTGGACCTCGGTCAGGCTTTCATGGCCTCCCAGATGAATGTCCCTGACATTGGCATCTCCATGGCCAACGGGATGCAGGACCCAGCAGGGAGTGAGATGGCAAATGGTATCATTGAAAGGTGAGTGTTGTAGGATGAATGCACTGTATCTACATCAAAAATGTCAGTTATTTGTTTTTTTTTCTTTTTTGAAGGATGCATGAGATACTGACATTTAGCAATGAGGGACACAAACACTGGTTCTTAAATTTTAGCCACTTAATAGTCCGGGGTGTCATATTTAAGAGAATTCATTGGCAGAAATTGAATATACTACATATAAGTATGTTTGTATAGGTGTATAATCAATTGAAAAGAATGCAAACAAAGAAGAATGACGTCATTTCTAGTATGTAAAGACCACTGTAGTTCCCTGATTCTTGGGAAAAGCAGGAGGGCATTTGTTACAGTCTGCTGTCTCACCATTGGATGGCACTAATTCAACATTGATTAACCAATTTAACACTGAATCTTTTAACAACAAGCTCACCAAATATAATCAATGATTTACTCCGAATAAGTTTATTGCTTTAGCTTACCGTTAGACAGCCTTTTCTAACTGGGAACAGTAGTTTGTAAAGTGCTCAGTGCCCCATACCAAAGTCCACAGAGAAAATCAACATTTTAGTTTTCAGGGACACAGGAGCTGCAGGTCTACTGCTGACTCACTTGGTAAGTTTGTGTCACGTAACTAAAACCAAATAAAAGATAAAAAAAACACCAAAGTCACAGCTTAACTCATTTTAACAAACTGATGGAAGCAACAGTGGATTGTGATGAAAAAACCGTGATTCATTATATGGACTTTGGTGCAGGGGTTGAGCAGTTTGTAAAGTGAGACGATCTTATTGTATCTGCATTTTATCCACAGGGAAATGGTGTTTAGGGAGGTCAGAGTGGAAAAACCTTGAAATGTCACTCTTGTGATTTTGTGTGGATAAACAATAGGCTACTTTGGGAAAATGATGATATCGTTTTGGTGTAGCAGCGCTACAGTGCACATACAGGCCTGGCATATGAATTACAGGGTTTAGAGCTGTTTTGGAAAAAAAAAAGTTTTGTTTTGTTTTGTTTTGTTTTGTTTCCATGTGAATACACTACTTCAAAAGTTTGAGGTCACCCAGACAATTTTTTGTTTTCCACGAGAACTCACACTTTTATTTCTCAAATGAGTTGCAAAATAAAAAAAGAAAATATAGTCAAGACACAGTTTTATAGCTTCTCTAACCAGCTAAACCGTTTTCAGCTGTGTTTCCAGACATTTGCAGCTAGAATAGTCATTTACCACATTAATAACGTATAGAGTGTATTTCGGATTAGTTTAATGTTATCGTCATTGAAAAACAGTGCTTTTCTTTCAAAAATAAGGACATTTCAACATAGTTGAACAATAGTGTATGTGTCAGTACCTCATACAGTAACACTTCAAAAAAAAAACAAACCTGAATTATCACTTTAAATGTAATGAAACTAAACTTTCATTATTTTTTCTCTCCACCACAGACCGGACACCATGGATGAACAAGCATACACCTCTAACTTCCCCGCTGCTCAGGTGGACTCCTCCTCTTTCCCCTCAGCTCCTCCTCCGCAGTCATCCTCCTCCTCCTTCAACCCCACAGATACATCTGATCTGCAGACCTCCATCCCCTCGCTTGATTATCCCTCCATCCTCTCATCCTCACCCACCCTCTCCTCCTCCATTACTCCCTCTCTGCAGCAGACCACCTTCACCTTTCCTACTCCACCTCCTTCCAACTCCTCCTCACCACAGCCACTCCTCTCCTCCTCCTCCGCCTCGCCCTCTGCCAACACCTATCACACCCTTCCAGACATGATCTCCCCCCACACACCAACAGACGCCTCCTTTCCTCCACAAATACCGGCTCATCCACTGCTCACTCAGGACAGTCAGCCGCTGAGGGGTGAAGCCAGTGGGAGTAACCCGGCCACTGATCAAAGCTCGGCAGCGCTCATTTATCCAAACATCCTGCCCGTGAATCATGACCCTGCTCTGACTGTTGCTCAGCCTCAGGTTCTGCACTACCAAAACCAAGCAGCAGCTCCTGCTCTGTCCCGCTCTCTACCTCCTCATGGTGCTGCCACATCCTTTGCTTTCACTTCACACATGCAAAACTTCTCACTTCCAAAAGTCTCTGCTGGCCCCGCCCACTCTGCACTGCACCCAAATCTGAGCCACCAAACCTCAACCCCCTCCTTCAGTGCTGCCTTCCCTCCCTCCTCCTTCACTCACCCATCAGCCTCCCTCCCTCACCCTTCCTTCCAGCCCTCCTCCTCCTCCTCCTGCTTGGCCGTCCCCTCTGCTCCAGCTCATCCCCAGAACCTGCCCGCCGCCTCCAACTCCACATACGCTTCAGTTGAAAGAGGCACCATCCCTCACTTCAACCCCCCTGGCCCCTATTGCCCAGAGATGGTACTGCACCACCCGTCTCTTCTCCCTCAGCTGGATCCCTCCCTCCCCTCCTCCACTCCTCCTCCTCCTCCTCCATCACTCTACCCAGCCTTTCCGTCCTACCCTCTGCGGCTCTGTCAGGACCCCCACTCGTCACTCTCCATCCCTTTCAGGCATCTGTACAGACAACATGGCCACGCCCACCCTCAGGGGTCCTACCTGGACATGGGCACAAGACCAGTGTTTTAGGATCTTGCAGTATTACTGCCGACTAAACCTTTTTGGCCTTATAGCGCTTTTACCAATATGTGTAGCATTAGTTCCAGTAGCTCAATGTATACTGTGTGTTAATGTGTGTGTGAGCTGATAAACAGATTCATGACATTGATCCAAAGATATAAATAGTTGTTGAAGATTTTTATTCCAGTGTGAAAAATAAAACATGTCTCCACCGGGCTTTTGTTGTAAAATTCTTTTTAGATGAGTCTGCACTTACAAGCCACTTTATCAGGTAAAAATGACACCGAACGCGTCATGGGAACCAAAAAAGTCATTCATGGAGACTCATGTCTCAGTTGAAAGAAACATGTGCTCAAAAGAACCGAGCCGTTAGGTGTGATCATAACATGATTATAAAAACTGGAAAACACTGAAGACTAAAATATTAACGCATTAAAAAGGGGACATCAGAGAAAGTCAAAAATGTAAATGCTAACACATAAAATGAAATAGATACGTAAATGAGTACATGAGAGTAAGCAAATAAATAAAGAACTATAAGCAACAAAGGGTAAGATAAACTAGAACGTGATAAAAATGTCTTTCTTTACTTCACTTTTATTAAAGGTTTCTGTATCCATAAAGCACTAAATAAACATTACTTAACTATAATTAAGAATTACTTAAGCGTACATTACTTTTATTAATGCTCCTCATGAGCCTTAGTGTAATGTGTAAATCATGCAGCCCTTAACTATGACTTCATGAATGTATGTGAGTACAGAATAAGTGTTACTTAACTATAATGAAGGGTTAGGGCAGCTGTTCTCAGGGGCCCCTGTCAGCCCCTGTCAGCTCGCACCGTTGTAGCACCCCTGCTGCTAAAATGCCACTATATCAGCTCCCTGTGTTTAAACCTCAACATGTTTCCACCCTTGTCTCGTTGTCACGCACGCATTCTTTAAAGTAGCAGCGAGAGGCTGGCGGTGTCTCCGCTGAATATTTAACTACAATTTTAAGATTAAAACCGGCTTATGCCAGTCAGGTCCACGTCCACTTGAGCGACCTCTTACTGCCAAGGGTCAACTTGATGTTGACTCAATTTTTTTTTTAAAGAGTCACTCATTAACCTGTGAGATGAGCCTCCCGCCCCCCCAAAATGCACTGGCTATACTGTATTTGTGTCACCCACCACTGCCACTTTGTAAAAGAAGAGTGAGGCAAGGTGAAGTCTGTTGACATCTCTTTTATTATAATCGTAATTTTGTTGTTGTTGACATAAGGAGGATCATCACTTGTGTCAGACTCTCATGGCGCCTCTCTGATGCTCTGGATTATTGATTTTCAGTTTAACCCACATACTGTATTAGGGACTCGGTTTGAGGAAGAAACTGAGAAACACTTTAAATCCTCCACTCTCCGTCTGTAAGAACGAGACTTAGAAAGCCAAATACGACAACGATGACGATGATGTGCGTTCGTTTGCGGCCCTCGTTCCCTCGCCTCTTGCTGACGAGGACGACTGGTACTGTGGCCGCCAGGTCTGTTACTGCCAGGCGGCCTGACCTTCTCCCAGCCACTCTGGACTTCACAGATCCCAGCGCGTTCAAGGTGAAGAGCTGGACCGAGCTGGTCCGAGCTCTGGCAGTCTTCCGCTTCTGCTCCTTTCCTGTTCTGGTAAACAACAGTGCCAAGGTCAGTCACAACTCAGTAGAGAAGAATAAGACTCACTGAGGCCTGAACACAGGTGTGTGTTACGTCCAGTGACACGTCACACTCAGGGCACATTAACTAACATCACTTAATGCTGTTACAGGCAACTACTTAGAGTTACCTAATGTTTGAACTACCCATGTATTAATGTTATCCAAGTTAAAGATGTTACTGATTTATTGTTATTCAAGGGTCGGCGAAGCTACTGTTAATGTCGGTAATAACTGTTGACTGACAAACTTTGCGCTTTTCAAAATAGGTCATTCAGCTCAAAGTTCTTCACAGGATGAAAAGAGAATCAAGGAAAACCCAACAATCATCTCAGCCGACATATGGCTGGTGTTATGTATTGAAAGAGTGAATGGGTAAGTGAAGAAGTGAGGACGAGAGGGAAGGGAAAGGAAGTGAGAAAAGGACCCGAAGTGGGGAAACGCCATCATGGAACTCACAAACTGTCGTGAGGGGAAAATACTGGAGACTATATAGGTGCAGAGAAATAGAAATGAAAACTTCAGTAAAAGCAGACTACAGGGTCAAATTAAAGGTCAGGTAACTGGTCAAAGGTGGAAAAATTTGCTTTTAAAAAAGGTTAACATTCTCGTCTGACAGTGACAGTAAAAGCTCTAAGTTACTGTAAATGTGTTACTTCACATTCGTCAACAGTGTCTGTAAAGTCGAATATCTGTTTCTCAGAAGTGACACTTCATGTATATCTAATAGCACTAAATCATTACTTAGCGATAATTAAGCCTTACTTAAGCCTACTTTACCTTTATTAATGCTCCTTGTGAGCCTTATTGTGAAGTGTAAAACATGCATACCTTAATTTATGATAAATGAAAAAAAAAAAAAAACTAAAACTGAATAATCATTACTTAATTATAATTAAGCATTTATTAACCATTAAACAAACACACACATACTAAACATTTAAAACAAAGGTCACAAGGAATATTAAAAATGGTAATAAAGGTTAATAAATGCTTAGTCATAGTTAACTAATGGAATCCCACAAATGGTTAAATAAGTTAAACAGTTATTGCTGTGTTAATTGATATTAGGTCAAGATCAAGGTTGTTTCCTCAAAGTGCTGTATAAGATTAAATAAGTCAAAAGAAACATAAAGGAAAAACTATCAACGAATATAACTGGGAAAATAATGAATTAAGTTATACTTTGAGCAACCTGAATAACAATATTAAATGTCTAGTTAAAACATTACGGTTAGTCAATGATTGTTACACATTGACTAACTGTTAATTAATGTACCTTTACTGTAAAGTGTTACTTCCTCTGTTTGCCTTGGTATTTCTTTGGAAAGGAGTCCTTTATTCATTCATTTATGTGAGTCATTTCCATTTTTTTCAGCTGATGTCTGTAGCACGCAGCCTCCTGGGGAGAAGAGGTCTGTCGATGCTGATGCGGCCCACAGTCTATGCTCAGTTTGTGGCTGGAGAGAACGAGGAGGAGATTTCTAAGTCTCTGGAGAAGATGAAGCAGCTGGGACTGAGGCCCATGCTGGCAGTCCCCATCGAGGAGGACCTTGGAGAAAGCATTGGGTTTGTCTCTTTTTCTTTTTTTTTTTTTCATAAAATGGTTTGGGACGACGGGACAAAAACAAAGTTTTTAAACTCAAAGATGGTGTAAAGCAAAGGCTGAGTTTCTCCTTTTCACACATTCACCTCTACGTGAAAGACGGAGACGGACAGAGCCTTTCATCCGTACTTTGTGTTCATTGTGTGCCAAGCAGGGCAGCTTACGATGGCGGACGATGACTCCTGGGGTCAGTATAGAGTCACTGATCCATTTGGTCAGTGAAACAACTGTAAAACCTGCCGCCAGAGCTCACTGGTTTATCCCTGCAGCCAGAAAACAGACTGCCAGGCGCTCGGCTTCACTCACTGGCACTCTGTACTTTTACTCGAGGGGCTATTCGGCAAAGCAAGTTGTGAGAAATCGCGGCATGTAAAACATCTCAATGAGGCACAGGAGACATAGTTAACATAACTCCTCCTATCCATATATGTTGTCATTCTAAGATTTTAGATTGGTGCACTAAGTCAAACCTAATTTTAAACACTAATAAAACTAAAGAAATGTCCATTGATTTTAGGTCACAAACATCCACTGTTACTGTCATTAATGGAGATACTATTTAGGTTGTCACTATCTACAAGTATCTTGGCACTGTGTTAGACGACAAGCTGAAATGGGAACTGTGGACTGGTCTTTTGGACACTAAGACACAGGCAAAGATGTTTAATACTGCTGTTAATGAAAGAGTTTTAACCTAGTGTGTCATCTGCTGGTTTGGTAATGCCACTGAGGCGCAGAAAGATTACAAGACGTTCAGGACATTTACAATGACAGACTGGTGAAAGAGGCAAACAACATTATTTGTGACCACGCACACTTTCGTTAAAAAACAGATAAAATTTTTCATTTATTCTGTAAGCCGTAAAAGCACTAAATGAGTTGAAATAAGCTGGTCATCCAGCTGGTGTGGCCACGTCCATGGTGTCGTGTGCTTCGTGCTAGTGTGGGCAGGAAGCACATTCCTTATGTTGTCTGTTGTCCTCTGATGGACTCTGTCTGCTTTCTGTGACACTGTTTGGTGTCCTGTAACAACGTGCCTTGCGATTGCGATTGTGCTGCAAACCCAACTGCCCAAATTATGTACCACTACTACTGACAGGACACAAACTAACAAGCGGTTCCCCAAAAACAAAATGACATAAAGAGGCGGACAAACACTGGGACCTGATGATGAGCATGGGCAGGTGCTGACTGTTACGTCACATCTGCCTCTGTAGCTCAAGTGGAACAAATGAACTCAAGGACATCATTCTCATTATGGCAGTTCACAGTCGGTGATGGCACTGTTTATCACCTGCAGGGAGAAGAGGTACGATGACAACATGGAGGTCATGCTGGAGTGTGTGCGAATGTCACACAGCAACTCGTGGAGCAAAGAGCCCATGATGCAGCTGAAGGTCACCGCTCTGATCAGCGCCGACCTGTGTGTAAGCCAATGTCTCCACTCATCATGTTTTCAGTCACTTTTGAATCAGAAACGGCTCAGAAGGAGATCTGAGGTTTTTCTATTTAATTACCTGTAAAATTATTAATTTATTCAAATGGATTTCCTTATTCAGTCGAAGGTTTATTTGTATTATATTTATTTATATATTATATTATATTCATATTTAGCCTGTGGACACTCTAAACTGGGCAACATCCAGTGTACTCCTATTGCCCATCCCAATATAATATACAGTAAATGGGTGGGTTGCATCAAGAAGAGCATCCAGCATTACAAAAAAAATAAAATAAATAAAAATAAAAAATAAAAAAATAGAAAAAGAACTTGGATCATCTGTTGTGGCGCCCCCTAGGTAGGGAGAATGGAATGTAATAATTGTTTTAAATGTAATTAAACAAAGTGTTTAGTGTCAGAAAATAATATGTACCACCCTTATGAGCGTATAAGTGCTTTAAAGTAAGAGAAAAGGGTTTTGTAGACTTACAGTAAACATTTATTACTTCATGTAGTTCAGACTAACACATTGAAAAATAAAGACTAAAAACCCAGACTAAGAAGTCAGAAACACAAAAGTATCCATTATTAGATCCAGTAGCCATTATTAGCAAAACTGGTCGATAACCCTATGTTGGCATTGGTGCGGCTGCAAAGTTGGAAATTTCTTCCAAGTACCGACTACAAATGGAATGTACTAGAAGGCCTTGCTTTAGGGAGGCGGCCATCTTGTGCTGCCATGTTCCTACAGTGGCCAGAATGGACAAACCAACAAGCTGAAAATGTGTTTCATGCTTCAATGTCAATTCATAACAGCTTTGCCCACATATGTAAATGCTTTACTAGCCGTTAATTAATATCCTGGTAAATGTCAAGTTTAGTTTAGGAAACGTAGAGGGGTAAACGCCAGCATTGTTAGAACTATAAAAGTGAAGAGTTTAATGAAGTATTATTCCTGTGTTATCAGTGCTGTGCTGCGCCTGAGAACTCTGACACATGTAACCAAGCAGCAGCAGTCGACTGACTGTAGTTCACATATATATGGCAACAAAGATAAGAATGTTAACAACGCCGATGTCGACAGCTGCTGCGGCGTGAACTGCGACTGTAAACTGTTAATGATTCCGAGTCTGTGCTTGTTGTTATGAAGGTGAAGCTCACAACCATCATCGCACAGCAACCGTATGACCTGGGTCAGGTTGTGAGAGCTATGGATGGAGAGGTACGTCCACGTCCACGTCCACGGCCACGTCCACGTCCACGTCCCAGCAAAACAACCCACTCCACTTGGTCTCGCCTCTTACTGGGACTTCTGTTTTAATCATTTCTCTTTCAGAACATCAGCTTCCCTGGGTTAGACCACGGTGAACTCGCCCACTTCCTCTGTGGTTTGCGGAGGCTCAACAAAATAGCTGAGGTGCACATCTGGGGGCTGCTGGGAAATTTAGCATGAAGATTTTATTAGGGAAAAAAAAAACTAATGAGTTATTGTTTTTTTTGTTTTTGTTTTTTTTTTTATATTTATACCTTTCTTTCTTAGGCTAGTGTAAACAAAGTCCGAGTCCTGGTGGATGCAGAGTACACCTACATGAACCCCTGTCTCTCTCTCGTTACCATGGCGATGATGAAGAAGTTTAACAAAGACAGTGCCTGGATTTGGAACACATATCAGTGTTACCTGAAGGCAAATATTGACATGCGCTTCAGTGAAACCAATATAATTCAGTATTTTTGTTAGGAAAAGTAGACCTCAGCTCTGTATGTTTTATGAGAAGTCACCCATTGTTAGCAGTACCAATTGAGAACAACAGTCTACATGGTATTTTGTGCACAAAGTACGACTGATTTATCGTGAAGCGAAACACAACAGAAGTGCTCGTAACAGTAAAAGTACGCAGTGCTGTGCATTGGTGTCTTTCAGGAGTCCGGGTCCCTCCTGTTAGAAGCTCTGGATCTGTCCAGGAAGGAGGGTTTCTGTCTGGGAGTGAAGCTGGTGCGAGGAGCCTACATGGACAAAGAGAGGAAACTAGCAGAGAAAGAAGGCCGGCCCGACCCCATCCACCAGAGCTGGGAGGACACCAATGACAGGTGGACAACCGAGAGGACAAACGAAAACATAATCTCCATCTAATCTAGTCTGGGTTCACTGGATTTAAGCTAAATGCTCACTTTTTATTTGGGTTAAAAACACATTTTAAGGTCCAGGTGGGCGAGAATTACATCTAATGGTAAGTTTCCCAAACATGTCCATGTCCGCTTCAACATGCAAAAACGTCTTCCTCTTTCTGCTTTTCCCTTTAGGGGTCACCACAGTGGACCATCTGCCTCCATCTTGTCCTCTCCCTTGTGTCCTCCCCTATCACGCCAACTGTCCTCATGTCCTCCTTCACAACGGCCTCAGCGTCTTTTTTTGTCCGACACAATCACTGTCCCTCCTCTGCATGTCACCAGATCGTCTCAACCTTCATGCTCTTGCTTTATTTCCAAACCTTGCAACCTGAGCTGTCCCTTGAATATGCTCAGTCCTAATCCGGCCCATCCTGGTCACTCCCAACAAAGATCCCAGCATCTTCATCTCTTACCTCCAACTCCTTCAACCCGAAGTACTTAGAGTGTAAAAGGCTTATTCTGAGGCAGAGAACACAGATACGGGTTTTGCACCTGAAATGTCCTTGTATGCCTATACAATGACAATAAAGAATCTTGAATCTTGAATTGAAACCCTTCAAACCCTCCAACATGTTACTCACTGGACCTTTAGACCACTATCTTTTTGTGATGGAATGAAGCCCTTGTTGACATTACGTCCCTGTGTTCACCTGTGTTTCCGCAGCTACAACACTTCTCTGGATGCAATGCTGAAAGTCATATCCCAGCAGCCGGAGCGCTACAGGATCATAGTTGCCTCTCACAATGAGGAGTCAGTGAGACGGGCAGCCAAACGGTCAGACCACGTCAACCCGAAAAAAATCACACGATGTTCAGCGTTAGATAACCGCGTTCGGTCCAAACCAAAGCAAACGTACAGCACTGGGACTGGGACACAAGATTTGATCGTATTTTGCGATTAAAAGAACTCACATTAGGACTGTAGAACACTGCCATCAGTGGGATAAGTGTGAATGTAGGAAATGGTTAATATTTCCCCTGAATTACCTGCAAAAATTGTCAAATTCACCAGTATGGCAGAATTTGTGATATATTTGTTGGCCATTTTCAGAGAATATGAATGATAGGACAAAAACTGAAGCGATTTATCATCAAACAATTGGGTTTATCCCTTTCTAAACTATTATGACAACAGAAACGACACAAATGACCCTGTTTTGGCCTGATAACAGTGAACACTCAGGTTTAAATGGCTACTAAAGGTAACCATCCTTATCAACAAAATCTGCGCGAGAGGGTAGTTGAACGCCATAAAACAGGAAAAGAACATAAAAAGATATCCAAGGAATTGGGAATGCCAATCAGCGGTGTTCAAACTCTAAGATTTTTGTAGGCACAAATATGGACACGTCTTCTGAAAAGTTTAAAGATATGAATCAAAAGAACACTCCTTTCTCTTTATGCTGCGTACTGGAACTTAGAACTCCACCCGAACATCCCTGAGTTCACCGTGTTCCATTTGAGGAGTCGGAAACACTTTGGTATCCTGGGCTACAGCCATTGTTAGCAATAGCAGTTGACGACAACGCACACACAGATATGTCTACGACTAAAAACGAAACAGTCCTGTGTGTGCGGCTGTGAAACAACAGATGTGGTACGACAGAAGTATGGCAGAGGATTAAGGCCACATGTAAAAGATTTCTGAGGATTAAAGTCAGAATTTTGAGAAAAACTGTCAGAATTCTGACGTCAATTTTCCAAATTCTGAAGAAAAAGGCAGTTTTTGCCCCAATTGCACTTTTTGTATAATTTTAGGCAACATAAACTGTTTTTGCAGCACGCTGCCTCAGTTTCAGAAGACGAAAGCTTACGGATACATATTATGGTGAAGCACAGAAACAAGGCTACATTTGTTACCATTTAAATGCTAAAAATCGATGTGTCTGTCTGGACAAATTTGTGTAGGTTTGACCATGTCAGTATGTCTGGTTGTGCTGCATTTATTTAAGGTCTGACTATTGTTGTACATAAGTTTTTTTAATTTTTTATTTTACCTTTATTTAACCAGGGAAAAAAAAAATCACAAAATAAAAATAAATACAGACAAAATTAAAATAAATACATAAAGTTAAAAGTTAAGAACAAGTGCAAACAGTTTGGAATGTTTGGTTGAGATATAACTTAAACTCCTTGATTGAAATGAATACAGTAAGTTCCAGTGATCTCTGAAGCTCATGCCAAGCAATTGGTGCACTATTAATAAAAGCAGTTCTCCCAAAATCTAACTAAGTGATTTGAGATGGAGATGATCTCATAGTGAGGGCTGGATACTGTCTGATGTGACGGTGACTTTTGTGTGTCATGCTCAGGATGGCAGAGCTGGGGATCAACAAAGACGGAGGCTCAGTGTGCTTCGGTCAGCTGCTGGGCATGTGCGATCACGTCTCCCTCACACTCGGTGAGCTCACCCTCTGCTGGGATTCTTTACATCATCAGCACCATCCCGTACATCTACTAGTTCCACATTTTACAGTTACAGTCGCAACTGGGAGCTGGTTAAAGGGTTGAACAGCACGTGCCTACGCTGGCCACATGACCATGCGTCTGACTACTGTGTCACTGTGTCAGGCAAAGACCTAACAATGAAACTTCCTGACCCAGCAAAAACAAACAGTCAGTCAGAAAATGGAGAAGCAACGAGCTAATTGATCCGCAAAAGGGAAATGCCTGATTGAAATCAGAATTTTTAATTCAATGTGTAATTGCAGTTACTTCTCTTTTCAATCTCACTGTCTCTGGAATAACTATTCTATGTTCCATAAATGAATAACTTGTGTAAGAAGAAGAATGGAAGATGATTAAGTCACATTTTTGTGAAAAAATGCCCAAGCATAATTCTGTGAGAAAAAAAAAAAGACAATTCTGTCAATCCTGAGATTAAAGACAGAGTTCCGAGAAAGTCAGAACTCTGTCATTACAGTCAGAAATGTACTTCATTTTTCATTTTGTTTTCAAAAATCAGTTTCCATGTGGTCTTTATTTCCTGGATTTGTAAATCCTATTAAACTACTTGACAAATTGCTTCTTTTACAAATGGCACATTTAATTGAAAATTGAACCAAAATCACCTTATAATGAAGTATGCTGCATTTGTGAAGTAATATATCAATTTGTAAATTAGTGTAATCAGTTATTTCCACTATACAATTAACATTGGTATAATTAAATGAATGGCTTTATTACTTTCTAACTTACATGAGTGTGTTTTTTTATCACCTTTGTCTTTACAGGTGAGGTTTTCTTCATGAATGCAGTCCGTTGTATCTGTGTTTTGATTTGTTTGTCTTGTCTTCTCTCCAGCTAAAGAAGGTTATGCCATATACAAGTCAGTGCCGTACGGCTCAGTGGAGGACACTCTGCCCTACTTGGTGCGTCGGGCTCAGGAGAATCGCACCGTTCTGCAGGGAATCCGGAAAGAGCGAGACCTCATGAGACAAGAGCTGAGGAGGAGACTGGGACTGAGGAGACACACTTAGTTCTCACACTGAATATAATCCTGATGAAGACATGTGTAGGAATAAAGAGGCCCAATTTGGATGACTGTTTAGTAAAGAATAAAGTAAAGCTCAACTTAAAAAAGATGAAAACTGCAACAGGTTGATTTCAATTACTTCAACTAACCTTAGAACAGGAAGTGCAACAATCAACTTTTACAAAATGTACTTGCAAAAGCAAGAGACATTCATTAAAAGTAGCCACTTTTTATATTAATAAACTGCTTGTATATAATTACTTATTTTGCTGTAGGGCAGCAGGAGATCTAAGACATTAACAAAAAATACACTTTTAGTATACTATTTTTATTTCAAAATTTGAAAGACTTGAGTTACTTGTGAGTTATTAAGTAACAAGAGAATTTGACAGTGAGACAGTGGTTACACCATCATCTTTGGTTGATCTGCCCTATTTACCCTTCACCTTGAGGACATTTGCAGACACTGTGAATAAATACATCACTAGGAAAACATATACATTTGTGGAGAAAATATTTCAGGATGAAATGTTCGCCTTGCAAAAAAAAAGAAAAAAACAAGAAGAAAACAAAACTCAGTTCACTCTTAATTAAGTCACTTTATTAAATCAAATGGGTCCAGCTCAGTAATTGCCTTGGTTCTGGTTTCTGTAGCCTCCTCTCTGGTATCCTGACTTATTCTGCTGGTAACCACCTTTCTGATCTGTGAACCCGAAAGGAAAAAACATTGTCACTTGTCAACAAAGACTGAAGTCAAGCTTCAGGTAGTTTTAAATGAAATGATGAAAAGTTAGACCTAATGTTATCATTACACGCTTGTTACTGATTAAATGTTCAAAAACCTGAATCAGCAGCACAGTAAAGAGAGGAAATAAATGACCAGATGATGGTGTGCGAGCTCATTGTGTTGTAACTCACCTCTCTGGAATGACTGTTTCTGCTGGTAACCTCCTTTCTGGTCTGTAACACAAAACACAAGCAGTGACCAATGTGACTTAAAGCAGGTGAATGTCAACATACAAACATGTGGTAGGTTTTTTTTTTTCCTCAAACAAGTAACGGGGCACTGTACCCACTTACCCATTTAGTGTAGGATGCTATACATTGCTACATAACACTGTGCTGGGTTTCAGTACCCACCCCTAACAGGCTGCCAGGCTTCTTAAATACCAAATGTTTAAAAGTCTGGTAATGTTTCTCCAGATAATAGTCCTTGCCTCAAGTACAAGACTTTCCTGCCTAGCTTATAGACCGTGGACACAAACCACAGGGGTGATCATTTGTCCAGGACAGAAGCTGCAGCTGCATTGAGCTGTCACGAACATGTAGACACTCGGTTTGATCAGGAGAGTATGGCCATTTTTCTTTCTTTCATTTCGCATTGGTGCTCTCTCTCTCGCTCAGGACACACACACACACACAAACTTGCTTTCTTGTTTTTATCTCTTAGTGAGGACACACGTAGACATAGTGCATTTCCGAGCCCCTTACCTAACATTTACCGTCATAAATAAGTGCCTAAGTCAAAAGGTGTCAAACTGGTGGCCCACAACTTCATTTCATGTTATAATGAAACCATGGTTCTCTTCAAACAGTGTGTAGGATGTGGCGAAATAATATAAACAGATTATAATACTAAATATATTTGCTCACAATGTTTTTATAATAGAAAAAAATAATACATTTGTTATCGCATTATTACATTACATACAGTATATAGTTATTTGGTGTTTTAATTACAGTTGTCTGTATTATTCACTTAATTTCATGTTAACTTAATAAGAGATTAAATTTTGCATTATAAATATGCTTTTATGATGAAGTGTTCATCATTCCATATTCAAAGAAGTGCGATTATGCTGAAATTCTGTGAAATATCACCATGAATATCTTAACTGCCATATCATGATGGGATATTGTGTTATAATTTTAAGCTTACTGCCCACCTGCTGTTTCAAAGTTCTTCTCATGTTTCTTCTCCACACTAGCCCCCTCCTGACTAGACTAGATGCTCATTGGGATACACTGAGTGATAAAAGTAAAAGTATTTGACTTTTTATATGTGTTGATATACTATAAACAATAAGTGGAGGATGAATTATAAATATGACAAAACAGACAGAAATAAACCTGATTAAAAGTAATTGAGGAATTTTAAGTGCAAAAGGTTTATACAGAAAGTTGTAGCCAAAGCCAGTGGCTCTTATTTTGAAGGCTAGGATGAAAGGAAGTGACGATGGGTAAGAGGACTGAAATTTGATGGTGTATGTGGGTGAAGATAATCAAATTCGGTCAGCTGATGTTCATGCAAAAGAGTGACAGTGTGTTCAGACGAGCTGATATTTAAGCCTGGTATTGACATTTTGAGAAGCTTTTATTCATCGTTTAACTTTCTCTCCACTCCACGTATGTGTGTGTGTGTGTGTGCTCACCCCATTTCTTTGCCCCTATGTGTGTCACAATAACCTACATAAAGTAGCACATTTGTCCCCTCTCTTTCTCTCTCGACATTGTCCTGATGCCTGTTAACATGACTGTCCTCTCTCAAGATTCCAGGGCTCACGGCTGGTGCTGTGGATCTGTCTCTTCTTCACTTAACTGTTCTACTGCTGCTTCAGATGACACAAAAACAGAAGTATCGACACTATGTGCCATCTTTGGATGAACATAGCACTGACTTCATCTCATCACCATCAACTTTTGTCTCTTGTTTTTAACCGTGAACCCGATTCGAATACGGAAAGTTTTGGCACATCTCATTTTCAGCTCTATTTTTCTATTCTCCATCTCTTTTTTTCCATTTATTCCTTCCTTCCTCTTCCAGTCTGACCTTCAGGGAAACTCAGTTGACCTTTACCTCTGTTGAAGTAGCCTCCATAGACACCCTGTTTGAGGTCAAATACACGCTCGTTGTTCTCCACCAAGCTGCCCAGTTTCTCAGCCAGCTGCAGGGCCATGTTCTGCAGGGAGGTGGGCTCCGTGCGGTGCATCACCACCGTCTGTGTGGGCTGGTCCAATGATGCCTGTTAGAAAAAAGAAAGATAATTTCAAGTTCCTTTACTGGGAAAAACAACATGGAAACAAACACTGCATTTGTAAAGATGCAGCAGAGATTGTGATCAGGATTAAGAAGGAAACTTTGAAGCTGTGATACTCACCATCAGCTCCTCATTGATGATCATCTTACTGATGATGCTGTGAACTGTGGGGATCTCCAACTCAAACATCTCAGACAGTGTCTCCATGCTGGTGGGGACACACAAACACAATCAGCAACTCCACACATGAATATTTTTCACTTCGAGGTTAAACTTTGAGGGTATCTCAGGTTTGCAATTGAACCAGCAGATTAAGGAAGCAAGACATAAATAAAGCTGCTTTTGGTGCAGTGGATAGAGAATAAATGTCAAGCTGAAAAGTCTCAGTAATGACAGGCACAAGCTCATACCTGATGGAGTCGTACACACTGCTGTACGTGAACAGGTAGGTCCTCAGTGACTCCTCTTGGATTTTCCTGTGAAATGTATTAAAAAGAAATATGGGTCAGGACCAATTCTATCCACAATCAGAGGTGAATGTGTTCACTACACAGGGCAAAAACATGTTATTGAATCAGATAGAAGAACATGAATGGTTTCCTCTCACCTGACAAGCATCTTGCGCACTCTCTGAGTCTCAGGAAACAGGTCCCAGACCTTACAGTTCATCTTCTCATTGATGATGAATGAGTGGCAGGTCCTCCAGTCTCCCATCTTCATGGCCTTGCTGGCAGCTACCACATGCTCCCTCATGCTCTCTGGGGGTCCTGGAGGACAAACCGTGATACAATGTCAACTCTCTGCGGCACACTGCTGTGTACAGCTAATTTAACAGGGGTTTTAGATGTTACATACCCAGAAGCGGCTGTCTCTCTCCCACCCTGAGCTGGTGATGGAACTGCTTGCTGATCATCCTGCGGCGCGCATCAAACTCGTGAGCAGCCATGTAAGGGATTTCCAGTAGCATGGCTGACACCAGGTACACACACTCCAGCAGCTCTAGGTTGATGTGCATGTGGAACGGCACCTGTTAAGGGTTGGGATCAAAGTGATGTTATGATAAACAGTTGGGCTGGCTAATATGAACCAGACAATATGATATACTGTACATCTGTATTTCATATGAAATTGACAAAATTAGTTATTTAAAGCCCTATGTTTAACTTTTTTTCAAAACACTGCAGGCATGCAGAGCTTTATAAAGGTCTTGGTCCATTTTTTAACAGTTATATAGAGTGGAACTAATAGGCTTGGACATTACCAGAGAGTCCTCATCATGACGAACCCCAGTGGGAAATAATTCCGTCCAAGTACTGGCCTATAAATTGCATCATCACAACATGGACACTCCTATCAGGCATCAGTGCAGCTAAGATGAGAAGGTATATGGTTCAATGGACAAGCAGAGACCATTAAAGAATTGGCAGTAACACCAGGGGAGCCACCAACTACTGGTCAACAGGTCAGTAACAAAAGGACCATAAGAACATGAACACCAACATGGGTGCAGCATGGATTAACTACAAGAAAGCCTATGACTCGATGCCACAAACACTGATACCGGAATACTTGGAGCCATATAATATCAACGGGACACTAAGAGTCTTCACCAAGAACACCTATGGGACTATGGAAGTCAACTCTAGAGGCCAAAACAAAGCCATAGCACAAGTGAGCATCAAAAGCAGAATATACCAAGAAGATGCTCTGTCCCCCTGCTCTTCTGCATAGACCTGAAACACTTCAGCCAGTCATCAAAGCATGGCTTTAGATACCAATTCAAAAGTGGGTGAGCGATCAGTCAAGCTCTTCTATATGGATGATAAATCCATATAAAAATCTAGCATTCCTTGAAAATGTAGCATTCCTACCTGGGGAAAAAATCCTATATAGTTTTAAAGACAACAGACATGTTAATTGAAATTGTAATTAAAGCACTTATCATAGCTCCAGCGTGAGAAGTTAAGCCATTAATTTATTCAACAAGATTCAATAAAAGACAGTTATCAATGGACAAAGATACAAGTGCAGTGACATTATTGCCTCTGAGGAACTTACTTGTCTTCTCTTTTCAATCTTCTCCTGCTCAGCATTCCTTTCCTGCATGTTCCTCATGAGCAAACCCTGACCGAGAAGTTCTTTGGCGCGGCCAGAGGACTGGATGTCCAGCAGGGCATTGTGGGCATCTTTTATCATGCCCTGCCTAAAAGCGCAGATGCCCAGTTGGACCATGGTTCTGTTGTACAGGATCTAAAAAAAAAAAAAAAAAAAAAAACAGGTGGTAAGTGTTCACACAGGCCTTAAGTACTGTTGTGTAACATTTTGTCTGGCTGCCGACCTGTACGGGCGGGTCAGCATGCTGGATGTTGTCCTGCAGGTGACTCATTAGCATCAGGTCTCGGGCCTGGTACCAGCGTGAATGCAGAGCATGGTGATAGATGTGGCAGAGGATTGCACAGGTACGGATACGGTCGGTGCGATCCTTCGCATAGATGAACTTGCAGAGGCGATCCATGATGACTGCGCTGTCCTCGCTCTCACTCTCCTCCTGGTCTTGTTCAGACTACAGAGCATAGAGAGAACAGCATTTTACACAGAGAAGCTCATGACACCAAGACAACTTTTTTTTTTTTTTTTTTTTTTTATAGTGAAAACATCTTACTGCCCTTTTCTTACTCACTTTACTGTATTTGGATGATTTTAAAATATGTACGCCAAATCAAAACAATTTTTTTAAATTTATATTACATCTGTGGTTTTCTCACCTTGGTCTCCCCCTGGAGCCCCAGGCTGCGTCGGTGGGCCTTGTAGTCAAACTTGTAGTAGGTGTGCATGATCCTGCGCAGGTAAACACGGCAAATTTCCTCTGTAGAGCCCTTGTTCTCCAAATAGTTTAGCAGCCGGTCAATGATGCCGCAAACTCTCCCCTCGTCTTTCAGATTGTCAACATATTCTATATGTGGGAGCAATAACAAAGAAGGGTGTAAGAAGAAATGTTTGACAACCACAAATTATGCTGAATTTCTTTTAAAATCATTATCCAATATTCTATTATTTCATTTTACCAGTGATGTCACTGTTCAATCCACAAATGTAAGTTAAATATATCATGTAAAGAAGCAGCCATATGTGAACATGATCCAGAAATGAAACACTACAGTTATTTTCAGGTGAATTGTTTGAAAAGGACTAAAATGGCAGTATCGGAATAGCTCAAAACAACTGTAATGGTATCAGGCATGAAAAACTAGCACCAAGGCATCTCTACTGTTCACGACTCAAGTCTCACTATGTTTTATTGAATAGTTCACCTTGTGAATGGGGATCGGTGTTCTGCATGATCTTGGTAAACTCTTCATCCATTCTTTCCACCAGCGTCAAAACGCAGCCACGCACCCTGAAAGGCTGATAAACAGAATATGAATAAATAATTACTGTATTTCTATGCATGAAAAGCTGTATGCAGCTGCATATTATGCCATGCGTGCAGAAGGTAATAAAACTAACCTCATCAGTGGCTGAATAGTTTGTTTCCACACATTCTAAAATATACAACTGATGCTGCTTCAAATGAAATTTTGCCTCTCTGCCTTACCTTGCAAAGTCCGTGGAAATAATGTATGATGTAATTGAGATTCAGCTTTGGCTTGGTGGTCTCACCAACCATAACAAGCTACACTGTAAAAATATCAGCAATGAAAAGTAAGATGAGAAAATACCTGGTCAGAGATTCCCAGATTCTCACTGTCCTCTGCAATGTTCTCCCCGATGAAGATGTTGTTGTTTTCAAAGAGGATGTCCAGCAGCTCGTCGATACAATCCAGACACTTTTTCCACATATCGGGCTAGAGTTTTTGATTTAAAATGTTTAAGCATTCACACATCCATGTTTCACTTATTTTGAATTGATCCATTTACAGCATCAACTACCATAAATTTTAAAGGGCAAAAATATATATAATGGTTCTTTGTTAAATGAATCCTTCCGATTAATTTTTTAAATCAGATGGTCAAATTTAGTAGATCAGTGTTACATACCTTCATGAATGCTGCCAAGTTGGGGTTGTAGTCATATAGGGAAGCAATGATGTTGAACTTAATCTTGACCAGGATACCTTGACCCAGGTTATGTTCATTAGAAATTCCTGCCAGCAAATGGAGCAGTTCAATCTGGGCAGCCCTGTTAAATGGACAGGTTATCATTTTCTTGTGATAGTTGAAGCTTTTGAAGTGAGGTTGCATGAGGTATTGACATGAGGTATTGACAGTCAGTGTCCAGTTCACTGTACAAGTCCTTTTTGCGCTGCCGAGACTAAGACACAGAGGGTCACTCACTTTAAACATGGCTGCTAGTGTAGACACAAGGAAAATATTTAACTATTTAAGCAAAGGCCTATGTTATAGGATCTATACCTGCCCTTATTGCCTCATCTCCCGTTTAAGCAGCCTTTTCCAAGTGGAAACTAAAGTTTGTAAACCGGTCACTCTGCCACACCAAAGGCCATAGAGAAAATAATCATATTTAGCTCACAGGGACAAGGGAGCAGCTGGTCATCTTATAACAACATTAAGCAGTGGACTTTTTCTTCAGATATAAGCATCTAGGTGTGTTGTTAAATGGCTAAAATCTGTTTCTTAAAGTGTCCTATTGGCAGCCATGTTTTCAGTGAGGGCAAGCATCTGTGTCTCAGACTGGTTTACCAGCACTGCAGTGGACAGGGCTACAAAAGGAAGTCAATCAATACACCAACATATTCAAATACAATAATCACTCAAATATCCCTTTGGTGTCAATGTGAATCATGCAGGTATTTTCTGCATTTATGAATATTATTTTAAGTCACAGAATCTGTTATTTTTTGCATTTTAAAGTTCCTGATACGCAAGGGTAAAAAAAAGTATATGACATAAATATCCACGATACTTGTACCGTATGTTTCGGACTATAAGTCGCACTGTTTTTCATGGTTTGGCTGGTCCTGCGACTTATACTCAGGTGCGACTTATATATTAAAATATATACGGTAATTTCACATGTTCACGCTGACAGCCGAGAGGGGCGCTCTAGGCTGGTGTGCCAGTATCTGCTACACCTATTACTCCTGTATCACTGAAAAATTAAAATTTAAACATAAACTTATAAAGACAACTGAGAAAGACTGAACACAAATGCCCCCAAAAAGAAAATCATACTCTGCAGATTGCAAGCTGCAAGTAGTGAAATATGCAGCCGAAAACGGTAATTGAGCAGCTGAAAGAAAGTATGGAGTGAGCGAGAAACTTGTGAGGGACTGGCGAAAAGCGGAGGATACTCTAACTGCAATGAAGAAAACCAAAAAAGCTAATCGTGGGCTAAAAGCTAGATGGCCACAGCTAGAGGAACAAGTTCACAAATGGGTGCTTGAACAACGTGCTGCTGGGAGAGGCTTGTCAATGGTTCAGTTACGCCTCCACGCCCAGGTGGTTGCCAAGGAGATGAACATCACTGACTTTGCGGGAGGTCCTTCTTGGTGTTACCGCTTCATGCAGCGTAACCGCCTCTCTATCAGAGCACGGACAACGATGTCCCAAAAACTGCCAGCAGACTTCCAAGCAAAGGTCAACAGCTTCCGTGAGTTTGTTGAAAAGCAAGTAACCGAGCACAACGTGACACCGGATCATATTATTAACATGGATGAGGTCCCCCTCATGTTTGACATCCCCATGGGCCGAAGTGTCGCAGAGAAAGGGCAAAAGAGTGTGAATATAGTGACAACTGGTCATGAGAAATCACACTTCACAGTGGCGCTGGCATGTTGTGGAGATGGATCAAAACTGCCACCAATGGTAATTTTTAAATGGAAAACCATGCCAAAAATCCAATCCCCCTGAGTTGTCGTGGCCGTGAATGAGAAAGGCTGGATGGATCAAGAAATGATGAACTTTTCGCTTACAAAGTGCTACACTAAGCGTCCGGATGGCTTCTTCAGAACTCGCAAAGCCCTGCTTGTGATGGACAGTATGCGAGCGCACATCACGCAAGAGCTCAAAGATAAATTAAAAGTTTTCAACTCCATCCCTGCCATCATCCCTGGAGGCTTAACCAAAGTGCTCCAGCCACTCGACACCGGAGCTTTAAGGCAGTCCTGCGTCACCTGTGGGAGCAGTGGATGACGGATGGAGAACACAGCTTCACGGCAACCGGGAAGATGCGCCATGCAACTTTACTGGATGTCATTGGATGGATTGACAAAGCATGGACTTCGGTGACATCCGAAACCATCCTATCGGGATTCAGAAAGGCTGGAATAATTCCGACTGGAACTGATGCTGAGTCTGAGTCTGACAGCCACGCAGATGGAGAAGCGGCGCTCCGTTTACCTCCGGAGTTGGAGGATGAAGAATTCAATGGATTTAGTGATTTGGAGTGAGCTTGAGAGTTTGGTAAAATTATGTTGTTTATGTTATAGTTATCTGAACATCTGTTAATGTGTTACATTAACATAACAGACACCCATTCGGCCCGCTGTTCTCTAATCTATTGTTATTACTATAATTTACCGTTGAAGATGAAATGTCTGTTCATGGTCTCTGATTTTATAAAATAAATTTCCTCCAACAAATGCGACTTATAGTCCAGTGCGACTTATATATGTTTTTTTCTTCTTAATTATGCATTTTTGGCTGGTGCGACTTATACTCCGGAGCGACTTATAGTCCGAAAAATACGGTATTAGTGAATTAAAGATTAGTTATCAATGCCAGTTGTTGAATGAAAAAATTACACTTTCAATAAAGTTGAGCTTTAGGTAAATGATACACTGTTACCTGTCTGTGCCTTTTTTGCCTCTTGCTTGCAGGATTTCATTCAGCTTCTTCACCACCACTGTTACATTGATCTCTGTACCTTTGGCAAACATCTTGGGCTTTTCCTGATTAATTAAACATTATATACATAGACATTATTTTTGACCTAATAACATCCATAAACAACTGTCCTTCATGGTTTTAACAGTGTTTTGCGATCAAAATATGTTTGAAGACTGACTTCAAATAAACAATAAAAAAATCTTCTCTTGAGCTATGATACATAAATTGAAATGAGGCAAAGACAAGTATGTATGTGAACACATCTTCTGTTCCATTTTGTTTCAGCAACAGAAATCATGATGGCAAATTATCTAAAAAGGGACTTGTATCCCAGTCTCTGTACCTTGACCAGGGGGGCACCTCCCTTCACCTTCTCCCAGCCTCCCTCAACCTCCTCTCCTTCCTCCTCAATGTCCTCCTCCAACCGCTCTTTCTTCTTGGGCTTCTTCTTTTTGCTGATCTTCTTTTCAGTGGACTTCTCACTCTCCTGAGTCCTGAGGACAGACACAAGTGTGTGTCAGGATGGTGTACACCAAGTTTGTGAGATTGTGCAGGAAAAGGAAGTAATAACTTCAAATTCTCTTATAAGACATCATGCATATGTATGTATTATGTAATGGACAGTTTGAAAAAAGCTAAGTTGGAAGACTAAACGCTGTATACTTGACAATTTTTTTTTCCTTTGTGAAGAAGAGATGAGACTCACTTCTTTAGGAAGACCACAGCCAGGGAGGAACTCTTTCCCTCTTCATCTGAGCTCTCGCTGCCACTGTCTACAGTGTCTGAGCTCCAGTCTTCCTCATCCTCATCATCTTCACTAGAAGACGACTCATCCTGTGTGGGGGGAAAAAAACAAACATTATTTGCACAGGGCTCTCCTTAATCTGGAGTTCTTGAACAAACAAATCGGTTGTTGTGCACCAGGTATGAAATGATTTTCTCTGAAGTGGATTCTTGTATGTCATATCTTCTTACCCCAGATCCCTTGGCAGACTTGAGGAACTTGCTGGCATCTAGAACAGCCTCAGGCTTTTTCTTCAAAAAGGCCTTGGCTGATACACCTTCATCACCTCCCTCTGTCTCACTCTCAGAGGAGGAACCTTTAAAGGAAACAAATTGTATAGAGTAAGAAATAGTTGCACTTTCAATCATTATTAATATTCACCTGGAAATTTGAAAGCAAACAAACAATTTTCAGGATTTGTAAAGCTATTCAAACTCTCAAATACAATCGTGATTCACAAAATTGCACCTACTTAAAATAGTGGGATGATTAACAAAGTTGCATTTTATCCAGTCACCTAGGTGTCAAACAGGACTGACATTCTACATACTGTATGGTTAATAGATTATTAAATGATTACTAAATTAATTGCCAACTAATTTAATGGTTTACCTATCTGTTTGTGTATTTTGATAAATAAATCAAGCTCTCTGATTTTTCAGCTCCTTAAATGTGAATGTTTTCTGCTTTCTTTGCTCCATATAACAAAGTAATAATTAGAACTGAATAATTTTGGTTTGAAAACATTTCAGAAGCCAATTTTGAGGTTTGGGAAATACTGATCAACATTTTTGCTTTTTTTTTTTGCAACATTTCCTTTCATAAAGTTCCTATGAAACTTACCAGATTCCTCTGGCTCCTTCTCCTCCTCCTCATCTGCAGACTCATGTGGGTTCTTATAAACACAGAAGATAGTGAGATTTTTAATTTACCATTGAAAATACTATTTTGCATCCCTGCACAGTACAACACATTAGAACCAAGTTTGGTTTTTATAAAGGCTGGATAAGTAAATACTTTAAGAGCAGCTTGATGGTGATGATGCAGAATAGTGAAGGACTGCTCTTCCACTAGCCTACAGATATATCTTGCACATCATGCAATCATCTAACTCTTTGATTAAAACAGTGACCTTATGACTTTTTTTTTTATATAATTTAATTACTCAAAGTAGGTTATTACCTCCTTGTATGCAGCTATTTCCGTTTCATAATCTCTGTTGTACTTGCGGATCTTCTGACGCAGTGTACTGAGGGCTTTTGCATTGTTCTTGTTCATCTTCTTCTTACCCTCTTTGTCCTCCCAAAGCTGGAAAGAAAATCATATTAATAGGGCAGTTCACAGCAGAGTGAACTAACTAGGGTTAAGACCAACATTGTTTTCTGCAAACCAACATGACAACCAAGTTTAATTACAAATTTAGTGTAGTAGTCTTGACAATTGCAGTTTGGGGCACTGACCTGGTTCAGATAGTCCTCCAGGTCAGCCAGAAGCCTGATGTAGAAAGGAGGAACACCTTCTTTGTCCACTATGTTCTTGCTTTTGATGAAGGCTCGACATAACTGTTCAAACTCCTCCAGACATTTAGCCATGTCACGGATCTTCATGGCATTGCGGATGGTTTTAATGAAGTTGGTCAACTCCTCAAACCTGTAATTGACGAAAAATGCATTCAAATACAAAATCTAACACCATCTGTAAACATTTAGCTTTTTTAAAGGCTTGCTGCATGTAGGGTACACCACACCAACCTCTTGTCTTTGGCACTGCGCACCACTCTTTTAGTGTCCTCCTCATCATCGCTAAGAAGCAATGACCTGTGAAGACAATACGTGTGTGTGAGATATCACTCAAAAGTACAGTTAGAGTCATGTTGATGGGATTTGAGTCAAGTTGCACTGACTGCTTGAAAGTTGCCCCGGGTGCTTTAGGGGTGATCTCATCAGCAGACGAGGACTCCTCTGACTCACTGTCAGACCCGGTTGCAAAGAAACGGGACATGGCTGAAGGTATTTGTCAAGCTGCAAAGACAGAATATTAGGTTTTTTTTTTTTGGAGAAAACAAAATTTATGAAAATCTAATGTGCTGAGGGCCCACGGGCGGGCTGTTCTCAGATTTTACATAAAAGACAGTGTATAACTTCTCTCGCCGTCTATGTATCTACACGTTATACTTCGTTGGAAGGCTACGTTGCGTGAAATTTGAATGATGTAAAGCATTTTAGAATACACTCATAACTGTAGGATCAGTAAACACTTAGGTGAAACTAGTCGCAAACAAAAAAATTTACTATTACTATTTACTAGGCCTACTATGTCTCAGAGTTTTCCAATAGCAGATAATCCTCCAATAACAACGGTCCTGTTACATTGGCAAGGGTCCAGTAAATGTAGTCCAGTAAAATAGTTAGTCTACACCAAGCCTTATACTCATATATTCAATTCTTTGGCTTTGGCCGTTTAGCTTATTAATGACACAGTTTCATTAAATAAGTAGTGTGGTGTGTGCAGATGGGGGGCGTTTGCTGGCTTCAGGGAAAGAGAATAAGTGAGAGAAAAAACATGTGTATATGAATAGCAAGAGAGTAAAGGCACAGACAGACACCAAGTTTGAGTCTCTGTCAACAGTGGCAGACAGATTTGAGTTGCATACACTCATCTATGAAAATACTGCAATATTATAAACTGGGATGAACTTCAAAGTTTCTTGTGTCATGCCAGCTGCCTCTCTCTCCCCTCCTGCATTTGTTCTATGTCAACTATGGTTAGTGTGGCTGCACTTATCAGAATTGCAGTGCTCTTAATTGATATTCAAATTTAAAAGGGAAAAACATTAATACATCGCACAATATGACGTTTTTAAGAAGAATCCAGCAACTTAATACATTGTGTAGGGAGGAATATTAATACGTGAGAGTAAAAACAAATTCATAGCAACACCACATTTGACTCTATTAATAGTTTTTCCAATCAATGACTAACTGCATGCCAACACAAAACACTGTAGATGTCACAATGGCAGAAAAGACAAGAAACGAATAATTCTGACAGAAAACAGTTCCTGACGAGATAAATGTGCAATTAATAGACACATTGGACAGATGTTAGCTTCATTGTATTTAGCTATTGTATGCTTCGATGCTACGAGACCAGTGCGTTTCACTGCGCGACAGCGAAGCCATTTGAAAACTTAGCCAGACGCTTTTAAGAAAGAAACATTAGCCAGTTTAAAACGTTACATTTATTTGACCTACGGTGGTTAATTTAGCATCCTTGGTCTCAACGTGCTGGTATACAACGACACCCGCCACTTAGCTCACGCCGTTAGCAAGCACTGACATACGGTTCAGCTCCTGAACACCTATTTGCAATTTAAAGTGCTTTATTTCAACAATACTTTTTTAAAAATCGACAGTGTTGGCATCTATTGACTGACAAACCACCAATGACTTTAATTCATCGGATAAAACAGACAGGGCACGTTGTTGCTAAGCTAACGCTAACCCAGAGTCAAAGGCCTCTCCACATGCGTAACCGACGAAAACACCAGTTTAAAGCGAATCGTTTTCACATAGATTAATATAACAACGATGTATACTCACCTATGACCGTGTGAAAGTTATCCTGTGTTTTGTCTCTCTACTCGGAGTCGTTTTAAAATCCAGTTTTGCTGCACAGCGGCCACAAATTAAGAGGCGTGCAAACAGCCTTGCCGGGCACTTGCGTCAGGAAAGGAAGTGTGTTACAGCTCTACAAGGCATAGGGATGGTTTACGGCACAAGTCTACACTGTAAAAAAGGAGGTAAGCTCCATCTAGCGGCTGATTGCTAACGTGTACAACATGACAGCAGTCAGTTTTCGTTGCATGTTTATTTCAAATATCTCACATACTTTTATGACAAGTAACTCCATATTAAATGGTATTATCAAAAACAACACACACATAGTCTCTTCATTTCAGCACTGTCAAGTACTATACTTTAATATTGACTGGAGCAGTGGGAAAACACTTCCCACACTGCTAAAACATTAAATCTTTTTCAAGTCAAGTCTGTATCATTTAGGGGACTTGTGGGTATCAACATATAACAGAAGGTGATGTATCCTTTAGTTATTATTTGGTATTTACAGTGAATCCATGACTTTTAAACAATAGATGTGTTATTAAAAAAAATAAAAACACAATGGAATTTTATTGGAGCTTTCACCTTTCCTCTTGTTTACTGTACTTGAGCAACTCTGGAAAAGAGAAAACAAATCATGAACGATTTAAAAATGTATCAAACCATAAAATGGTTTTGAAATATCTCCACAACATTGCTCTACATGTAATCATAGAAGTGGAAACAAGATTTTTGATAGTTCTGCGAGATTGATGAACAGAAACGAGTGGCTGCCAGTTCACCTCAAAAAGTAATTAAAAGTTGTGTTTGAAAGATATTTATTAAAGGCTCACATTTCTGCCGTGTCATGCTTTGAGATGCTCTATTCATTTTAGCCCAGCATTTGATGTTATTTTCTTACAGCAGTAAACACTGAGTAGGTAAAGCTAAAACACTTTTCACCTTATTTTCTAATTTCATCATTAGCAGGGGCACTTAGTTTAAAATACATTAAAATATGACTTATTGGTTATTGTTTCAAGAAATGTATGATTACAATTTGATGGGTTATTAGGTTTTCCTCCTTACAACAAACATAATGCTCTAAAGGGATGAAGTGCTGATGTGTCAAATGAGATTCTTTTAGGTTCATGGTGGACATTTCACCTGTTATCTGAAAGGCTTCTACTGCTCTGTCCATTCATTCCTTCAGGTATACTGTATATTCTATTACATGACATTACAGCATGTTGTTTTTCACTATAAAAGGAAATCTTACCTTCTTCCAATCTTCGTATTTCCTCTGACTTCATTTTCAGTTGCTCTTCAAGCATGACACATTTGGCACAACCTGCAACAAAGCTTTAAATAAGTAAAGTGGACAAATAATCATTTACCTTGTTTTTTTTTTACATTAACTAGGATTTTTTGTAATTGGTTTATGAGTTTGTCAGTTCAGTCCTTTTCCGTATGTGTTATTTTTCTCTTTTCTTTTTAAAAGTTTTCTTTTGATTTTTGATAGTTCTGCGAGATTGATGAACATTGATGCCAGTTTACCTCAAAAAGTAATTAAAAGTTGTGTTTGAAAGATATTTATTAAAGGCTCACATTTTTGCCATGTCATGCTTTGAGATGCTCTATTCATTTTAGCCCAGCACTTCGTTATTTTCTTACAGCAGTAAAATCATGAATGACACAAATGAGCAAATAATAAGGGCTAGACAAATCAAGTTAATTAGGAAATAATGAACAGATGCATTCATCATAAAAAGTTAGCTGCAGCCCAACATCTGATCATTTTTCAACTATTGTCCAGCCTATTGTCTCTTTCCTAATTAAGCAAAGGTTTGGTAGCCTATGAACACATTTAGGCTTTGGGGGGGCCTTTATGCATGGAGTTTGTATGTTCTCCTTGTGTGTGCATGGGTTTTCTTCAGTTTCCTCCCATGGCGATATTGCTTATAAACAACTTCTCAATATTTTAGGCTATACTGTGAGAGAGTGTTCGGAGCTGAACTATAGCAGTGATCTGCCAATGATCTGAACAGTGAGAACAGATGGTAATACCAGGTTTGACACAGTTCAAAAGTCCAGGTTTCTGAAGTCAAGGAGAGCCAAGAGCAACATAGTTTTCACTAAAATCTGGAAAACAGAAGAGTGTGGTCTGTAACTTCAGCCTACCATCACTTTGGGTTTGGGCTGGCACATCTCTCTGAGCAGTCGCAGGCTGTTTGAGGGTTTTTGCTCTGTTTACAGCATCAAAGGTCAATGTGGTGGCACCAGCACCACTGGATGGTACAGGACCTTCTAAAATAAGGTGAAAAGTGGTTGTTAGATAACTTTTGTGCAAATTCTAACAATAACAAATCAAAAGTGTTAAGAAATAAATAGTTAAACTTCCTTTGCAGCAGTTGAATATTTACCTAGTTTCTTCCTCTTTGCGATTGGTAGAGGTTCACTTCTGGCTAAGAGGTGTTTCTTTGTTTGTGTCGTCTTTGTCACAGGGTTAATAGCTGATAAAGAGGGAGAGGTAGCAGTAATGTTTAAATTATTATGGTTTTTCAATGCAAAGTCTGACAGCAATCATTATTTAACACAATGGGACTGCAACAACAAATCAATTTTTGTGCAAATACTGACTTTTGTGCAAATACTAACAATAACAAAAAGTGTTAAGAAATAAATAGTTAAACTTCCTTTGCAGCAATTGAATATTTACCCACTTTGTATTTCCTCTGACTGTATTTTCAGTTGCTCTTCAAGCACAACACTTTTGGCACAACCTGCAACAAAGCTTTAAATAAGTACAGCGGACAAATAATAATTTACCTTGTTTTTTTTACATTAACTAGGATTTTTTGTAATTGGTTTATGAGTTTGTCAGTTCAGTCCTTTTCCGTATGTGTTATTTTTCTCTTTATCTGTTTTAAGATCTTTGCACATCAACAATGTGAATAAATGACACAGTTTGGAGGTGAAATTGAATATACATTTCCATGAAAATCATGAATGACACAAATGAGCAAATAATAAGGGCTAGACAAATCAAGTAAATTAGGAAATAATGAACAGATGCATTCATCATAAAAAGTTAGCTGCAGCCCAACATCTGATCATTTTTCAACTATTGTCCAGCCTGTTGTCTCTTTCCTAATTAAGCAAAGGTTTGGTAGCCTATGAACACATTTAGGCTTTGGGGGGCCTTTCTGCATGGAGTTTGTATGTTCTCCTTGTGTGTGTGCATGGGTTTTCTTCAGTTTCCTCCCATGGCAATATTGCTTATAAATAACCTCAATATTTTAGGCTATACTGTGAGAGACAGACTGGGAGTGTTCGGAGCTGAACTATAGCAGTGATCTGCCAATGATCTGAACAGTGAGAACAGATGGTAATACCAGGTTTGACACAGTTCCAAAAAGTCCAGGTTTCTGAACTCAAGACAAGAAGGAGAGCCAAGAGCAACAGTTTTCACTAAAATCTGGCTTAATTTTTACTGGAAAAACAGAAGAGTGTGGTCTGTAACTTCAGCCTACCATCACTTTGGGTTTGGGCTGGCACAGCTCTCTGAGCAGTCGCAGGCTGTTTGAGGTTTTTCGCTCTGTTTACAGCATCACAGGTCAATGTGGTGGCACCAGCACCACTGGATGGTACAGGAGCTTCTAAAACATGGTGAAAAAAGTTGTTAGATGACTTTTGTGCAAATACTAACGATAACAACAAAAAAGTGTTAAGAAATAAATAGTTAAACTTCCTTTGCAGCAGTTGAATATTTACCTAGTTTCTTCATCTTTGCGATTGGTAGAGGTTCACTTCTGGCTAAGGGGTGTTTCTTTGTTTGTGTCGTCTTTGTCACAGGGTTAATAGCTGATAAGAGGGAGAGGTAGCAGTAGTGTTTAAATTATTGTGGTTTTTCAATGCAAAGCCTGACAGCAACCATTATTCAACACATTCAATTATTAATTGATTCAGATTTCTAAATGTAAATATTTTGTGGTTTCTTTGCTACATTTAACAAAGAAAACTTAATAATTTTGATTTCTGGATAAAACAAGACATTTGTTTACATAATTATGAATTTTGGGAAGCAAAGTTTCTCAATGTTTTTGTGGACCAGTCAGTTAATCAAGAAAATCATTGTTAGCTCTAGCCCTATAAAACATTTCCCGTTTTGAAATTTACTTCCAGCCCTTGTGTTCAACACATAGATTAGGACTTCTATACAAATAGTAGAAAACATATGGAATGACTTCCGGCTGAGTGAACGCTGGCGCAACTGGCTGCCGCTGCTCACCGGTCACCATTTAACTTTTTAACTCTCCAGACTGGAATACTGCAACTTGTTCCTCTTCGGCCTTCCTCACAAATCCCTCCACAAACTTCAATTGGTCCAGAATTCAGCTGCCTGCATCATAACCCGAACCCCCTCCATCCACCACATCACCTGTCCTCCAACAACTCCACTGGCTCCCAGTTCCGTATTCAGTTCAAAATCCTCCTGTGTACATTCAAGGCCATCCACAACCTCGGCCCCCATATCAGTCTGCCCACTCCCTCAGATCCTCTTCCTCCATACACCTATCTGTCCCCTCCACCTGTCTTACCACCATGGGGAGCAGAGCCTTCAGCCGCTCTGCTCCCTGTCTCTGGAATCCTTTACCACCAATTATTTTGCTCAGGATAATTGTGGTGGGAGATTTTTATATTCCCCCATGTCAACACATAAAAACTTTGGCTAACTCTTGTATTATTTCCAGTAATAACTGTCATCAGCAATTACTATTATCATTATTTGCACCGCCCATGACAAATATACAAATAAGTATGCATTGGTACCCATGGGCCCACGGAGTTTATCGGCACTTGAAGAAGGTGGCGCAATGCTTCTGGCTGATGGCGGCCTCAGACCTGGTGCGGTTCTCTGGTTGGCTGATGGAATGCCACTCATCTGTGGTCTCAGTAAGGCAGAATTGGGCTGCTTAGATCCTAACATCAACAGAAAGAAGATAAAGTAAATGGCAGATATCTGTGCACAAATGCAGTTCCTCATAACAAGGCGTTATATTTTACACTGTGAAAATTAAAAACATTTGTGTTGTAAAAATTAAGTGGCTATTATTTAAACTTGTATACTCTTTGTTGTTCTGGGAGTGGTTTTCATATATGTCCCCATCGGTTTCTACCACACCCTCACTCATAGTACTTTTACTCGATTTTCTTGTTTTTTGTTTTTTTTTGTTGGAAAATAAATAAAAGAAATAATACAGTATATGACTATGTACATACTCAAAATGATTATTTAGCTAATTTTCAATAAAAGAGATGGAATTTCATCCAATAAGCTATTTTTGCAAAAGATGTATCAATCAGTATCTGAAGCATTTTTAAGCACTTTTGAAACTTTTAAAACACAACATTAAAAGTCAACCTTTTTATAAGGATTTCAAGCATCTGTAGGAACCACGTAGTTCACGTAGTCTCCTATAAACAATAGATACTGCTTACCTGATGTGGTGGAGCGCAAGTTGTAGCAGCTGGATATTCCTGTAGTCTTAAATACACAAGAACAGAGGGCATCATAAGATTATGCAGGTCATGCATGTATTCAGGTCAGCCTTAATAATGGAAAAGGCAGGGTAAAGGGATAGTTCAATTTGTATGAAGGAAAAACCCAAAAGTTAAAGCCTCTTTGCTAAGAGTCAGCATTAGGAGGCCATTCACATGCATATATTTTGCATGTAAAAATACTTTATTTTCATTGGAGATCTGCACACAGTAACAAGAGCATTACAGTCGCAACGAAATGAAAACATCTATACTTTGCGGAATGCAGTGAACTGGGCAAATTCACCATGTCATGTTTATAACATATACATTTATCTATTGCTAATATTGTTATTCCTTATTTTCTTTCTGAGTGTTATTTTAATTCTGGAGGAGAAAATGTAACACTACAATTATTAAGTATTCTGATATCTTTTAATACTTAGGCCAAAGACGATAGTTGAAGTGGTCATTTACAATTCTGAAATATGTTGTCTTACTCCCATTTTCCAGACAAAGGTCCTGAATAGTCAATAGTTGAGTTTTAGTCACTCAACAAAAGGCTCACCTAATACCTGCTTAAATGTACAGCATCTAAAGAATATGCTTGCAGCTTTACCTCACTGTTAAACAGCCTATTCGTAATTAGTCATTTCAAAAGTATTATTTTGTTACACTAATGTTTTACATCTTTCATTCAGATTCAACCAAGTGACACAAACTTATCAAACGAGGCAGCAGTGGACCATTAGGTTGTGTGTCCCTGCAAGCTTAAAAGTCTAATTTTCCAAATGCCTTTGGTACAGTAAAGTATGGGGTTTACAAACACAAGTTTTCAGTTATAAGAGTAGAAAACATATGCTTAAGTTATTGTGGACTTAAGCACTGATTAGGTGAGCCTTTAAGAAAGGATAGTTTATTTTCTTGTGTCCCCACTGGTAGCACATTCTCAGTGTCAGAGAGCCTCCATGTTTCAGACATGGGAACACGCACCAGTGCAATGTATCAGGACTGATAAGACACTTTCAGATCATTTTCACAGATCAAACCAATATGAGCTAAATAATTTAAAATGATAAATCCCTTAAAATTCTGCCAACATTCAATGCAAAAATTATATTAAAATTTAATTTGTACCCCCTTAGCTGCCTCAGAAGATGCAGGATTCTTGAAAGCTTCCACTTGGATCCGCTGTCTTGTCATGGGCAGGTTTGAGGTGAATGGCTCACACCTTCCTGGCAGTGTGGAGGCTGGTTTGTATTTCAACAGCTGTGATGCAGCCTTCAAAGGAGGCAGAAGAGATTTAGCAGCAGGTTGGGTCAAGAATGTCTTCCGGTCAGAGACAATGTTTGCTGGAACATCTGACGACACTTGAGCAAGTAGATGACTGGCTCCATCCCCATACAGCTTTTTCTGTGGCCCGATGATTTTGCTTTCCATATTTTCAGTACTGAAGTGGAACACTTTACAGTGGGTCATTGGCGTTGAAGTAACCAGTGGATCTGACTTCATATCAAAGGTGTCATCCAAGTCGAATGCATTAGCTTTGTTGTTCTCTGCATCCATGCCTTGATGGTCCACGGTGTCGGACAAACCAGTCACAGATTGTTTCTCTGTTTCGGAAGCTGCCTCTACAACTGGATGAGCATCAAATGTGCTCTCAGTGCTGTCAACAATCTTGGTAGAGTCTATAATAAGAGTTGTGTTTTGTTTTGACACTTTAGGAGAGTTGACCTCAGAGGAATTGTCTTCATGAATGATGGTTGGATGACAGACTTTTAAAGGAGCAGGAATATCCACAATATTCTGGCGACTGTCACTTGAGCTTGTCTCTGATAAACTTATTGTGCCATTCTGTTTACAAGGAGGTTTAATTTCAAAAGTGTTGTTCTGGAGGCAAAAGGCTGCAGAATCTGCTTCCCCTGAAATACTACTGCCACTGGATTTTTGAAAAGAAAGCCAATCAAATGTGGCATTCTGCACCTCAAAGGAAGTGCTTGCCTTTGCACCTGAACTATTCTGACTTGGAGCAAGGGACAATTCAGGAGTCTTATTTAGTTTGGCACTAGCCTGTTCTGTAGCCTCATATTCTGCTTTGGGAATGCTTACATTAGAAGGGGGAAGATCCATAGTGTTGTTGTGAGGACATGACATTTGATCAGTTGTATTTATATCAGTGGTGGTGCTCAGTTTGGAGGACTGTGTGACAGTAAATGTGTTGTTTATAGATCCACACGGTTTGGGGCTTGGTTGTGGTGCTTCACCTGTCACCTTAGGGCTGGTAAGCTGCTCTTTGTTAGCTTCCACAGAACTAGAAGTGTACACAGATTCAGCCTGACACTCAGATGTTGCATGTTTTAAACTGGTGTTGCACTGCATGTCTGAGGTGAAGGACTGTGAATGTGATGCAGTACACTGAACAGACATGTCACTAGAGGAGCTCAGGTCTCGAGTCACATTAGCAGGATGGAGTCCAAGTGTGTCTTCAGCCAATGGTTGACAGTTCACCAGGTTTATCTCGCATAGCTTTAATGTATTATTTCCCAGAACACTACACACAGATATATCCCTAGTTGCTTCAAGAGATTTCTTGCTTTCCTCCAAACTTGATTGTTCTTTTAATGATGGTTTTGTTTGGGTGAAACCATCAGTGATAGCCCTAGACAGTCCTTCACCTTGACTTGTTTCCACTCTGCCAGGGTCTGCCACAATGATTTCACTGAGCTCAGATGAGGTCCTGTTGTGTTTCACATCTACTGGTTGAATGTCCTTTTTGACATCCAAAGGGGATATTTCTGCTCCTGGTGATTGGTCTGAATCACATGTAATATCAAGGAGAGTAATTTCTTTCAAATATCTGTCATCTAGCAATACTGTCCAATTATGTTTGGACACTTTCGGAAGGAGGAGGTCACAATTGCTTCCTTTAGTACTTGCAATACAGATATGTGGTGGGGAGCTCGTGTTCACTGTAGTTTGGGGACTTTCACTTTCTGACAAAGTTACTGTGCCATTGGCTTTACCTTCAAAACTTTTGTTCTGCAGACCAGAAGCTATGACAACAGCTTCCTCTGACAAAGCAGTGGATGTTTTAACAGAACAATTATCTGTCTTAGCAGCTGGACTCTTCTGGTTCTTATCAAAGGAAGTTTGAGTATTATTCTTGGAGATTGAACCAGCCTGATCTATAGCCTCTATCGCTGTTGTATTACTGCTAACCTTGGTAAGAGGACTGATTGCATCAGTGGAGGACCTCAACATTGAGGAATGGCAAGGGGAAACAGGAGAAGCAGGTACAATGTGAGGAAGAGTTGAAGCATTTCTAGTTATTTCCACTGTAGTATCACATGTATCATCAAGAAAAGTAAATTCTGGCAGGCTTTCGTCATCAATCCAGCACATAGGAGCTTCCTTATAACTTGTTGGACGCTGGTTCAACGCTCCATTTGATTTTTGACAATTTACTGTGGTAAATGTGGGTAGCTCTGAAGATGCCCGTCTAGTTCCAATGTTTAAGTATTTTAAAATTGGTGTCAGAGCAGATGAAAGACCAGCCATCCGTGACTTTTTGCCACTTCCACGAGGTGGAGTTGTAAAGGTGCAGGTCTCTGAAAGAGGGCTATTTTCTCTACTTGGCTGTGCAGAGAAATGTCCAGCCACATATGAAGTCTCAGCTGAAGTGGTGACCTCAGGAGGATGATTTTCATCAACCTCTGAAATTTCTTGAATACATGGAAGTTGCACTGTCTCATTGGCCATGCTTGTCAATTGGTCGTTCTTTTTCACACAAGGAAACTACTATTACTTTTAAGAAATACTTAGGCTTCTTGATTCATATTCTCTTGGGTGTCTCCTCAGATGCCCTGTTGCTGTCACCTATGATGGAAAAGATTGAATTAATGAAAAATATCTTTAATATGTTGATTAGGGCTTTGACAACCAAAGAAATCTGTTTGAATGGAGGTCTATGGGGAATTTAGTTGACTTCCTACTTTATTTATAATATTGGTAAACAGTTTCCTGAACAGCTGGTGTTGTCCATTAGGAGCCAAGTTATATGTGGACATGTGTGCCCTAAAACCACCTCTGAATGTGATTTGTGTGGTAGGATCTGAGGGTGCATTCAAGACTAGGGGTGGCTTGATATCACTTTCTCACAACTGATAACAATATTAGTCTCATTTTACAACTTGTAATCTGTGATGAATTTACCACCTACAGCCATTTCAAGTCATTTTAAAGACTTAATTCTCCAAATATGTAACAAATATTATGTTCCCATGAAGACAAAATAATGATTTGTGTTTCTACCTAATTACCTTGTAATTTCCCAGAGGGAACCTCCCTAGGGTTTAATAAAGTTCTATGAATATAAATACCTTGGCTGGAGGGACATTTTTGAAACTCTGTGAAATTATGAAAGTTAGTGATTTTGAAGCAAAAATATTCACTCAGTCACAAGGTAGGAGCACAAATCACCTTTTGGCAACTGGAATAATGCATCGTATTGTTTGCACTAGCCCTTTACAGCCCTAGGCAGGTTTTTCCACTGGGATTTTGTGTCACAGTCATTTGAAGCACAAGTACACTTTTAAATATAAGTGAACTTTTTTTTTTTAAACAAGTAAACACTAAAGACATTTATTTAAAAAGAACAAGATATTATGGCAAATAAATACGTTGTCTTCCGTTGGTGCTGTCTGATTAATGTTTATTACGTACATTTATTTAATGTCAGTTTATTTTAATGTAAAACAGCAACTTAGCGACTTTGGTGAAGTGCAATCATTTAAGAGATGTCAGACGGTGCAGATACCCACCAAAATAAGGGATAAAACAAATGTTTTGAGAGGCTAATGTCAACTCGACAAGTTAAGCTAACGCTAACTTGACAACGTAAACGTCTGTTAGTAGAATGGAAACCACGCTGACTTACCGCGCCTGCGAGTGATTTGTATGTGTGGAAATATTTCAAGTCGTTCACTGGAGCACTAGAATGTGAACTAAAAGTTAACCAACAAAACAGACGTAAAATCACAGACTGCCGACAAGAGCGCCGCTCTGCTTCAAATCGAAGCTATCTTCATGTCCATTGGACGACTCCAACCAATCACAGATGGCGATTTCTTCTTCGTGTGTTTACACGGAAGCATCTCATTGGTAGGAAACATCTTAGGCTCGTCGGAGGGAATGGAATGTTGACTGTAAAGTTTTGTATTGTTATCACAAATTGTTGTAATTATTGCTACTCTGCAAATTCTTTATGAACCAATCTTTGTCTAAGTAATATGAAGAATGAGCTAAGGCTACTGAGTAAGTCCGTGTCACTTTTTTAAGTGATAAAAAAGCCACATAAAATAGTTTTATATAGAAGTTTCATTTAGGATGAGCCCTGTCTTCTTTATTTTAATGTATTCTTTTAACATATTCCCATGCTCGACCAAGCTTGATGTTGTAATTTCAGTGTTTATGTGACTTATTCTGTATATATATTAACAATGCATATATATTAACAATACATTATTTATGAAGCACTTATTGGACATGAAAACTGAAGAAAGGCAACTATCATGAGGGTCCTTGTGTTTTTAATGTGGGTGGACATTTTACATCTGTGCCATGTGGTATATGCCATTCTCTCTCTCTCTCTCTCTCTCTCTCTCTCTCTCTCTCTCTCTCTGTCTTATGTCACCTCAAATCTCTGTGATGGGGGTTTGGCTTTATTTGCTTTGTTGTTTTTGTCTGTTTTGTTTGCATTTATTTAAAACCATCCTAGAGTGACGTGTCATTGTGACCTCTTAGATGTCCACCTAGTAACTAGTCTAAGTGCAGTAGAATTCCTCAACATCAGAGTTGTCTTTTCTTGAGTCCTTATTAATTCTCCTTTATACCTTAACCTTATGACTGTCCATTAAGGTCAAGGAAAAGTAGTTTGGAAAGAATGTGTCTGCTGTTTTGTTGCTCCTGTAAGCTGGGATGCACATAATCATGATTCCTCTGACATTAACCTTGATCATAATGTTGACAATAGATAAGAGCATTATATCACTCAACTGCATATTTGGTTTAATGATCTAGTGTTCTTTCCTTTTTTTCTTATATAAAAATGGCAGGATTATAACCTGTACTTTCATTACCTTCCGTTTCTCTGAACAATCTGTATAAAATAGAGGATACTATGTGTTGTGCTTGTTTTTTCTTCCTTTCCTTTTTCTTGAACATATACAGTAGAGGAGGAGTTACTTGATAAGGTGTTGGACTTTATCATCTCTCATGTAATTTTACAAGCTGATCATTACAGGGTGTCTCAATCCTGGTCCTGAGAAGTTTCCTCACTCCACTTACCTCACCATCTGAGACATCTAAAACATGATGGGCAGTGGGTCCCTCGGACCAGGTTTGAAAAACACTGACATGCTAGGAAAGTGGGAAACCTAAAGGCCTTTACAGCCTTGTGACCTTTTGAGATGCATTACCGCCACCCACTTATTTGACTATTTTTTGAACAAGTCTACTGGAAAATATACCCAAATTATCTCCCACACTAAGCCTACACTCAGTTTTTTTATTATTTATTTACTCATACAGTATATGATGTTTTTTTTGTTCTGTTATGTTCCTGTACATTGTTAAACTGATAGACATGATATGACCATTTTCTCTTTTCCAGTTGATCTTTATTACTAAACAAAAGCAAAGTGTCAAAGTAAGTGACATATATGTCATCATTGTATCATCTTCCACAAATACACAGAAAAATAAAGCAATTTTAAGTTATATATTCAAATATTCACATTAAGCATTATAGCTTATCGATATCACTCTTTGGTGGCTTTCCTCAGTTTGGTCTTCAGCTCAGACATCAGTGGATTTCCGAATCTGGGGAGAAATGAGAAAAATAAGAAACCTGGGATGTCTCTTTTGTGTTGGATGTACATTCATTTTGTCAGTATTTATATACAGTATATACACTACCAGTCAAAAGTTTGGTCACACTTTCTCATTGTATTCAATGAGTGTATATAGTGTATATTTTTTCTCTACCCTTGATGTGATGGTGGCATCCATTTGGGTCTGTGTTGTGTTTCCTCTGGTTTAGGTGATTCACTCTTCTCCGGCTTTGTCTCAGATTCCTGTTGATATAGTGACATTTTAAATATGTTTACACCTCTGTATGTGAGAGTGTTTGTTTTTTCACAGTTTATTAATATTACCTCTGAGCTTTTGTCCTCAGGCACCACACGTGTCTTTTTTAAAACAGGAAAACCTGCACCAAGTCCTAAAAAACATGACATGTAATGTTATTTTTTTTATATTTTTAACCATAAACAGACAATGTCATGTCTCAGCCACCTGTAAAAAAAACATTTTAAAGGATAGTTCAGTGATTTTATTAGTCACAGTCAGTATTTACTGTTTTGTGAGCACCCCAGCTCCAAAACCCAGCCTGTGACACAGGGGTTCACTCTGACTGAAAACACTGCTAGATTGGATAAGGCTCACTATGCCTGCTTAAGTCTATGACATATTAAGAATATGTTCTCTGTTCTATTACATTGTTATAAATTGCTGTCTTTCCCTCATCAAAGTCAGTTAAGAAAATCGTCATTTCAGCAGTCAGATACACACCGCAGGTCTACTGCTGCCACATTTTTGTGTTTCTGAGGTAAATCTGACTGAAGGGTTTCAAACACACAAAATAACACATTTGAACTTACTAATGGATGCAGCAGTGGATCAACAACCAGTGTGTCCATAATGTATAATTACAATTTTTTTCTCTGGACTCTGACAACTTCCAGAAATGGCTATGAACATATTCCTAATATATCACAGACTTAAGCTGATGTCTATTTTGTTTTGCTAACTGGTTAAAATCTGTTTCACCTTGTGTCTCTGCAGGATTCTTCTCACTGGTTGCCAGTGGGGGAGTGGGGAAACAATTAGAAAAAAGACACAAAATAAAAGGCTTTCCTAATAATACTTACACCAGCTTAAGTTTACAGTTACGTATGTTCACTGCCTTACCATTAGGCAGCCCTTTTGCCTAAAAACAGGGGTTTTGTCACTTTTTAAACCAAAGTCCATCGAGAAAATCAGCCAGTTTTAGTTTGCATGGATATAGGAGCTGTTGTTCTACTGCTGTCTCTTGGTAAGTTTTTGTCCTGAACATAGAATCAGAACATATTACTTCAAACAAAGTTGTAAATGTAAACTGACTGATGGAGGTGGCAGAGCATCAACACCTCTTGTGTTGCCATGATGTAAAATTGATGATTTTCTCTATGGACTTTGGTGTCAGGGAGCGAGCTGTTTACAAAACAACCCAAACTTCCAGTGTCAGTACTTCATACTAGCAAAAGAATTCTGAACAATACCTTTCAGTGACCTACCTGGAAGTTTTATTCCAATGCCCATGCCTCCAAAAGGCACCCCTGTTGGAGCTTTGACTGGTGGGTGTATGGCAGGTGTGGGATCCTCTGAGGGCATGTTCAGCAGGGAGCGGGGATTTTGGGGGGGTCTTACATGACGATTTTTAACAGCAATTCTTGACCTTTGTGCAGTGAAGTCCAGCACAGTCACATTCATCTGCAATGAAATAAGCTGACCTCATCATATGTGAGTTATAAATACTGACTTAAAATATACTGTTATATTTTGGTGATACTACCTCAGTCAGAAATTCAGAATGTGATTCCAGCTCTTCTGCAGTCTCAGGCCTGATGAGTTTAGGTAATGAGTCATCAGTATCTTCTGACCATGTGTTAGCCTGTGGTTCCTCACTTTCAGTACAGGTGTCATTTTGTGAGTCTGTCAACATGGTTTCATCTTGGAATGAAGCATCTGAGTCACTTCTAGATTGAGGAAGTTTGATTTCATCTGATGAGTCTGATACAATCACCTTAAGATGAGCATCTTCACCTTTATTTTTTTCTTCATCAGTTCTTATTGCTACATTAGTGACGTCAGTGCCAATCTCTTTCTGTAATCCTGTGTCAGACTCGGCAGAGTCATCTCCTTCCTCATCTTGTCTCTGTTGAGATTGATCTGATTCTTGATGTCCAGCCTCTGTTGCTCCGATTCTGGAATCAGGGTGAAATCCCATCTCAGCACTTGAATTATCCTCTGTCATGGCCGATTGTCCACTCTCTGTTGTTTCCTGAGATTCAAAGTATGGTTCCTCTATAGACATTTCAGTTTCCAAGTTGTCATTAGTGCCTGGAAATGACCAAGTGCTAATGTCTCTGTGGACTGCGCCCCATTCACTGACAGAATGGTACAATAATCCAGACTCTGCTATAGATGAGGATATTTCCATGGCACTCACTAGTCCAGATTCTCCTGATATCAACTCTTCACGCTTCTCTTTCACCTCCTCTGTCTGCATCGATGACCATATATCTCCTTCTTGATCAGCTTTTTCTTGAGATTGATCGGATTCCTGATGCAGACATTCATCTTCTGATGTTTGATGAGGTCCTGTTTCCATGTGGAACGTTGCCTCAGCAATTGCTTCCTCATCTGTCATGGCTGTCTTTCCTGTCTCTGTTGCTTCCTGAGATTCATAGTTAGGTTTTGGCACAGACAGCTCAGTAGACAGCATGTCATTAGGGCCTTGAAATGACCCAATGCTTGTTTCTCTAAGGTCTCGTTCCCATTCACTGACAGACTGGTACAATAATCCAGACTCTCCTGTAGATAAGGACATTTCTGTGATACTCACTAATCCAGATTCTACTGAAATCAACGCATCAAGCATCTCTTTCACCTCTTCTTTCTGCACTGATGACTGTATATCTCCTTCCTGACCTATTTTTTCTTGAGATTGATTGGACTCCTGGTGCAGATATCCAGCCTCTGAAGATTGATGTCCTGAATCAGGGTGAAACCTTGTCTCAGCAATTGGTTCCTCTATCATATTTGATTGTCCTCTATCTGTTTCTTCCTCAGACTCATAGTTAGGTTGCGGTGTCAATAACTCAGTAAACAACATGTCACTAGGACTTTGAAATGTCCCACTGCTTGTTTGTCTGAGGTCTCTTTCCCATTCACTGACAGACAAGTCCAATAATCCAGAATCAGCAGTAGATAAATATGTTTCTGTATCAATTACTAATCCAGATTTTCCTGGAATCGACTCCAGAGGTTTATCTTTCTCCTCCTCTGTCTGCAATGTCTCTACAGTGGCATGCATTTGTTGTCCAGTTTCTTGTTCTTCTGCAACATCTGTGTCCTGAAACGATGCTGCCTTGATCCACAAGTCAAGGATTTCTTCATCAATAAAATTCTGACATCCACTTACTGAGCTGTGTGTTCTTTCAGCACGACTCTCCTCTGCTTCTTTCTCGTGCTTCTGCATTTCTTCCTCCAATATCAGAGTCAAATCTTTTGGTTTCCTCCTGGTTGAAAGGAAATCATCTTCTTCTCGCGTGTCTATTAAGGTGTCAAATACTTCATGTGGTGGTGGATTTCTTGTCTCCACTGACTGATGTGGTATAGAATCAAGATCAAATAATGTCTCACATTTTGCAGACATGTTGTCTTTTGTGGTAAGTGCAACATCTAGACGTTCCATCTCACTTTTGTTCTGTGTTTCATTGTCCACTGCCTCGTCTCCAGAGCCTGTTTTCTCCATACCTGTCCCTGCAGCTTGCATTTCTACAGTAGTATCTTCAGGTAATTTAGAATCAGTCTCATCTGACTGTTTCAAGACTCCAACTTCTGCAGTGTCTTCTAAAGCAGGAGACTTAATACTCTTGTACTCAGAACCGATGGCAGCTTCTGACTCTTGCCAGAAGCTTGTTTCCTCTCCTTCAAACTCAAGGAATTTTAAAGTTTTATCGGTGAGTCTGACCAAGGAATCGACCACTGCTACAGCTCCTGTTGACTCCTGGGCATCTTCAGCAGCATTTCTGATCTCACTTACCCCTTCATCACTTTCAGAGTCAACCAAGAGCTTTTCATTCCTACCTTGCAGCTCTGTTGCTGTCCTATCAATCTCAAATACCTCTTCTGAGTGTTCAGTCCATGTTGTCTTTGGGTCCTGTACCAATCTTACTTCATCTTCCTCAGATAACTGTCCTGATTCTTCTACTGGTTCAACAATGTGTTTCTTAGTCTCTTCTAGCAGTCCAATAGTTTTATTTTGGAATGTTCTTGTCTGCTTTTCTCCAGTGCTTCCCTGTTCTTCCTCATGCTCCCTCACCACTGAGAAGTCTCCACCAGAGCCACTGTTTTGAAGACTCTCAGGCTCTCTGCTCTCCACCTCTTCTGGTAACACGGTGGCATAGATTTCCTTGTAATCTCCTCCTTCCAGAAACCATTGTGTTGTATTTTCATCTGGCACAGTCTTATTGTTGTATTCAGGAACTGCCTCTTGTGTTTCCTCACATGTTGGAGAATTTAGCTCCTGGCCTTCATATATCCCCAGGGGAGTGTTTTTAAACTCGCTGCTCATTTCCTGTCCAGTCTCGCCTTTGGATTTCACTGCGCCAGAGGCGATTCCACATGCTGTGTCCACACAATTTTCGTTGTTGTCTTCCTCTTCACGGGACAACATCCCTTCTTCATCTTTTACAAAAACTCTCCCCTCTACTGAAATTTCTGTTGTCATGTGGGATTTTTCGATCACTATGCCCGTCTCTCTTGTTTTGGTTTGCACTTCATGGTCCTTAGCCACATCCTCTTTTTCTTTAGCTGTGTACATCTGTGGCTCAGCCCTTTGCTGGACTTCTTTGTTGGATTCAACATGTTTAGTAACAAATTCTTGGTTGTTTTCTTCAACAAATTGGACATTTTTTTCCTGCTCTTGCTTTACATATGTTGTCTGATGGACCTCAGCCTCATTGACATTCCCCCTCTCATCCTTAATTTCATCACTTTCACTTCTACTCGTTATCACATACTTGTGCTCAGCATCCTCTGATGCATTAGCACTTTTTTTGATGGTCATTTTAAATCCATCATTGAGTGAGGTAAGGCCTGTGCCTCCCTGGTCATTCAGTGAAATCTCTGAACACTGATTTACAACTTGTTTTTTAACCTCATCATTATTGATTTTATTTTCTAAAGCCAGCTGTGATGCAACATCACTGTTTTGTACTTCAGTATCCAACACATTACTCTGCACGTTTGCCTCTTCTACTTGCATGTTATGTTCATCTGATGGACCCAAATCAGTCATCTGGCACAATGTTACATCGACATCTTCAAAAGCTTTCTCAAAACTGAGCATTTCTTCTTTCTCTTGGATCTTTCTTGTAGTTTCACTCACTTTTTCCTGATCATCCTGTGTCTTCTCCTCCTCAACTTCATCGCTTTCACTTCTATCAACCACCTTGTCTTCATGTCTAAAATCCTCTGACACATTGCTGGTTTTTCTGATGGTAACTTTTAATTCACTGTTGAGAGAGGAAAGGCCTGAGCCTGCCTTGTAAGATGTGTCTTCCTCAGCGAGCTCCTCACAGACTAAAGGCTGATTTTCAGTTTGTTTCTCCGCCTCATTGTTGCTGTTTTCATTTTCGGAGACCAGTCGTGACACAGCATCACTGTCTTCTATTTCTCTTTCTGCCACAGTCATCTGCATCTCTCCTATGTGCATGTTATGCTCATCTGCTGGACTCAGGTCAGACATCAAGCACAGTTTAATCTCACCATCCTTTGCCTCCTCCAAAACCTGCTCAACACTGAACATTTCATCCTTCACTTGGATCTTTGTCGTAGTTTCAATCACTTTCCTTTGATCAGCCAGTGCCCCCTCCTCCTCAACTTCATTTGTTTCACTCCTATCAGCAATTATGTCTTCATGACCAAAATCCATGGACACATCACTGCTTTTCCTGGTGGTCATTTCTAATTCACTGTTGAGAGAGGAAAGGCCTGAGCCTGCCTTGTCATATGTGTCTTCTTCAGAGAGCTCCTCACAGACTAAAGGCTGATTTTCAGTTTGTTTCTCCACCTCATTGTTTCTGTTTTCATTCAAGACCAGTCGTGACACAGCATCACTGTCTTCTACTTCTCTTTCTGCCAACGTGCACTGCACCTCTTCTATGTGCATGTTATGCTCATGTGCTGCATTCCGATCTGTCATCAGGCAAATTGCTATCTGGGCATCTTCTGCCTTCAGGTCTTGCTCACCTACATGGATTATTTCCTCTGTTACTTGGATCTTTATCATAGCTTCACTCACTTTTTGATGATCCTCCAGTGTCATTGCCTTCTGTGACCCCCCTGGTGCAGAACCAGACATTCTTCCAATTCCCAAGTCTTGACTCATTTCACGCTCTGTAAGATTTTGTGACTTTGTCTTTTCATGATCTTTATACTCATCATCGCCTGGTGTTTGACTTTGTCTGCCCTCACTGTTCTCCACCTCTTTGTTTTCTCCTCTTGTGACTTTACAAGCAGGTTGCCCTGAATCAACAGTTCCTTTTTGGTCAATCTCCTTCTCTGTCCCACTCTCAGAGCCTCCACTCAGCTGGCTTTGCTGCTGCTGCTGCTGCAGACTCTCTTCCTCGGGCCCTAAGTCGACATCTGTAGTGCAGAGTTCCCATGCAATAACTGGTCGCGATGAACTGAGCAGGGAGGCAGTGGAAACAGGAGGATCCTCACTGACCCCCTGTCCATTTGGGTCACTATCTGAGAGGCCACTGTTAACAGGCTCACTGTGAACAGATGACTGGAGGGATTCCTGCTCATTGTTCACTATGTTGGTGGGCTCAGGCCTGAGGAATCTGTTCACAGCTCCGGTTATATAATACTGAGAAGATATGAAATAAAAAAGTGCACTTAATTCAAAATGTGTTCTGCTTTCACTTTATATATATATGCTGATTTTATTATAATAATAATAATAATTATTTTTTGCATATTTGCTCATTGCTTCAAACAGATTTTATATAATTGTATAATATAATATACTTTCCTATACTTTTTTTGTTTAGGACAAGTCCTATAATCAAACGCAGAACAGTCCTCTCTCACAGCACACATACTGCTAATAAAAAGTTTTCACACATGCTTTTCCTGTTAAAGCTGTAAGAATCTGCAACAATATTTTAATGTGTCTATAAAGAGAACATAGAAACATATTCCTAACAAAAAGTTAAAAAAGAGAATTTATGCAATTGTTTTCTTGGAAGTTTGCAGGTGAACTTACACTAATTATAAGTAAAGGACAAATGTTTAATGGCTCAAATTGAAATTGAATGGGAATACCACAAGCTGCTCTTAAACGCAACACAAGTAATTAAATGAGTGTGTGAACTTTGATCCTTTTGTCTCAGAACACACAGAAATGTGTGTAACATTATGATATTACGACAAGCGTAGGTCTGTTCTTTTTGACAAATGTCAAAATACAAACGGGAAGGGGTGCGACTTCACAATACACACACATACACACAGGGAGTGAGTGAGAGCGAGATTGGTGGGGGGGGGCATAGTTTTAAAAAAAAAGCATTGAGTCAACTATCACAATTACCACAGCCCAAACTAAAGCACAATTTCTCACCCAGACTGCCCAGAACGTCCTCTCCACCCTGGACACAGGACTGTCAGTGTCCATCTTCTCACTTCCTCCTGTGACTACAAATGTTTCTCTGTTGGAAAAGTCCGACAAATTTTTAGGTGAATTCTCTTGAATTCAGCTGCATCCAATTGTGAGTAGGTTGCAGTCTGTCACCTAAGCTTGAAGTCAAGACTCAGTTCCTCATACAGTTATGTCCGGTGTGTCATGATGAGGAAGAGTACGCAGATGAGTCATGGCATCAAGCTTATGTGTTGAGTGGAAGCATTTAACAAGCTCAAAGTGTTTTTTATTTTTTTTTTATTTTTTCATTTTAATGTATGTACTGTTAAGACTAAACTATTATATACATGTAAAATAATAATTAATGCTTTTTTTTAAATGTAATTATTTTTCATATAAAGATTCATCCATTCATCCCTACTGAGGTCAGGTGACATGTGGAGGTAGAATTAAAAAAAAAAGATGCATTATAACATTTCTAGAAGGGGAATGTGAGGGAGAACTGCAATAAGATGATTTCAGGGGCTAGCTAAATAAATACACTGTTAGTTTAACACATCTCTATAAAAACATTTTTATAATGCATGTATTGTATATATGTATGTATGTAATTTAATGTTGAAAGTAATACATTTTAATAATGCAATAGTTACAACCAAATGTCTTATTATTATTTTTTGATTGCAATGTTTTTATTATTAAAAACATTGCAATCAAATATATTTACTATTATATTCTGTTTATATTCTGTCACCTCGCTGGCAGCTTTGCTTCAACCACACGCTGTGTTTGAAGAAAGGTCCCAGGTTGTATGATATTAAGTGGTGGGCCACATGCGGCCTGCAGGCCGCTAGTTTGAAACATCAGTTTCAATGTCTGAAGGTAGCTGAATGTCCAAAAATGAATAAATCAAAGCCATATCTCACATAAAAGGAATAAAAAGAGTTAACATTAAATTGCACTTTTCAGTTTGTCAACAGTGTACAGCTGTGGTAGATGCTCTTTCTTTGCATTTGCAGGAGGAAGTTCCAAACAGCAATTGAAGCATGCAGCACCTCCTCTGTTCAGCACAGTGACAAGTGAAGGCCCTGTGGTCAGTGTGTGTGTGTGTGTGTGTGTGTGGTGGGCGAGGAGGAAGTATATTTTGAAATGAGAAATTCTCTCAGCAGCAGTGGTTGACCAACAGCAGGTTACCAGGTAACCGGTTAACACAAGTAAAACACAATCTTTTTGTCTGTGGACACTTCAAAAAAGTTGATTTATTTCATTATAAAGTTATTTATTTAAAAGAGACTGAATTAGAACAAAAGAATTCACAGATTCACAGAGAAAAAAAAAAGTTTAAAATCATAATATAACATGAAAAGACAAAAAAGTGAAACAAAAGCATAGTTGTCAATCACATTAAAGACAGTTGGGTATAAAACACCGCTACTACTATATAGTTACTGTAGAGACATGTAGTTTTTTATATTAGATGTATTATATGGCATATGCTGTATAAAATCAGTTATCATAGCTTCCATGTAGTAGATGACATTTCCTCATTGGGCTCTGAAAGAGAGAAGACACTGTAAGGCCAAGTTGAAGAACTAAATGTGAACAAACTTCCTGTTCAGAGACAGAGTCACATTCTTTGTTGTTCAACAAACGGACAGTTTTTTCATTTGTAATGTTTCACTCTCTCACTCCTTGGTGTGTGTCAGCATGCTCACGTTGACAGTTGACAGTGACAGTTCAGGCTTTTTGTATGAGGTAATGCCCTCACTGGCATCCTGAAGTTTCTATCACCTTGTAAACAGTTCGATTTGGTTTCCGTTTCCATTAGGACTAGTATCAAAATAACCAGCACCAACTGTTCCATTCTTTGGCACCCTTAGGATACCAGAGTAAAATGGTACAGTAGCTCTACCCACGACAGTCAGCTGGAAAAACATCACTCCCTTGCGATTGGTGTAAATATCCAATGGAAGTCAAGAAAAACGCCTGCAGTCTATTCTCATACAAAGCTTAACGTCTTGTAGAAACAAACTGAGAAGGAAAAATATGGTGGATGTCCAACATTGGTGTCTGTTGTGTCACGTTCATGCCATTTGCTGTTGTCTCACCGGCCTGACATCACGCTATGTGGCCATCAGGCACAGCCCACACCCACCTACCAAATAAAAATACTGTTCTAAGTTGAAACGCAAGCCTGACCCAGAGCTTCATTATTCCATATTGTACTGTACTGGAACAGACCGTATGGTACCATGAGCATATTGGCGCTTTTCCACGATACAGTTTGCTTTTCCACTACCTTTTACCTGGTACTTTTTTTTTAGTACCTGCTCTGGCGAGGTTTCAAGCAAGCTGAGCCAAGTCTAATGTATTTAGCGACAGCACTGCTTAAAATCCGGTGACCGTTCATCTGTATTTCAGTTCAGTGACTGTGTCAGACGGAGTCTGTGCTCCGGTCATGCAGGAAGTACTGAACAATTCAGTGAATAAATCTTTCAACTATCAACTATCAGCTGAGTCTAATGATTCAGTACAAAAGATAAGAACTGCTTTGACCATCACTAGTTTTTGTGTCGCTTATTAAACAACTTCCCGCAGTTGCTATGACGACCTCGCCCACATTGAGGAAGCACTACAGTAATGAAACTACCTGCCCGATACCAAACTGAGTTGAGTCGAGCTGTGCCGAGCCGTGCTAGAGCTGTATAGTGGAAAAGTGCCATATATGTCACTTCAATATCTGAAGTATACCTTTAACTACATGCATGAATTGCACTGTCTTACCTGTCCAGGTTCGATAAACAGGAAGTTTGAGTGCAGGATGTGTGATCTCCACACAGACTCTTAAACGTTCTCTTTCGCTCTCTCTGGGACTTTTGCTCAGGTTCACCCTGTTTATGTGCAGCGCACCGGGGTCTTCCTCACTTTCCTTATCACTGTCCTCATCCACCTCTGACCTCGTCTCCTCATCTCTGCCAATGTTATTATTCTCTCCATCCACCTTTTCGTCGATGTATTGTATTCCCTCAGTGTTTGGATCTGTAACAGCAGCTTTTGTTTCTGTGAAGTAGCAAAACCAAGCAAAAAAAGGGTCAAAACAGCACATTTCTACAGTGTAGCTTTGTTTTTTTAGCATTCCCTTTGTGTGGGCTGTATGTCTCCTCCAGCATTGTGAACAGGGGTGTGGTTTTCAGTGATAAATATGTTACACCACAATTATCCATTATATATGTGCTTTTTGTGTTTTTATAATTTTCCTTAATAAAATGCATAAACTTCAATGGCCTTCAGGATGATTGTTTTACACAGTTAAGGGCCAACTCTGCCTGGTAGCAGTGTATTCATTCAGACTTTATAAAGCAGTCACTACACCCTTGTCCAAGGTGCATAAATGACCACACTGTTGGGTTCTGTATCTGTGAAACACCAAGGCAATTGGGAAAAAAGCTCTTAAGTGAGTCAAATGGGATTGTTAGATTTCACATGATTGTGAATCAGGCCTACGAAGGATAATGTGAACAAACTGCTGTGTCTTCCACATGAGGGTCACAGGGCCACTGGTGCCAATCCCAGCTGACATAGGGAGAAAGGCGGGGTACACCCTGGACAGGTCACCAGTCTATCTCAGGGAAAATATATAGAGACGGACAAACATCCACTCTCATATTTACACCTACAGTCAATTTAGAGTGTTCAGTTTACCTCTGCATGTTTCTGGACTGTCCAGAGAACCCAAAACTGAAGCAAACTCTACACAGAAAGGCCCTCGGTCAAACCAGGATTCAAAACTGGTGACCATCTCTCTGTGAGGCAACAGTGGTAGCCAATATGCCAAAGTGTGAATGTGAAAGGATGTATTCCTTTAAGTGATAGTTATGCTTTAAAACTGGCTACTTACAGGGACACAAGGAAAACCTGATTTTAGCTACTTACCAAAAACCCACTCTAATATAATCTACACATTTAAATCCACAGTATCGCCTGATTAGTCAGCTGTTTTATGAAAAGAAACTGAAGTCTGTGCAACTTTATACTCTCTCTCTCTCTCTCTCTCCCACACCAAAGTCTACACATCATGACAGACAGGAGTTTTAGATCCACGATCTTTTTTAATGAGTGTGTGATCTTTCATTTGCATTTACCGAAGTTACACTAACAGACCTATGAGGTAGCAGTAGACCAGCAGCTCCTGTGTGTCCCTGCAAGCTAAAAATGCAGATTTTCGATATGGAATTTGGTGATTTGCCGTTCTTACATTCACACTTGAAAAAAACCATATACTTAGACATATACTTATTGCGAGTCTGTTCTTCTGTCTCTCCATCTGTTTGTTGGTGTGATTGGGCAGACTGGTGGACCTCTCCAGTGCGCACACACTTTTCAGCTCCCTCTGCCCGTCATCTCCTATCTCCTCGATTTCACTGGACACCAGCGGTGAGAGAGTGGGTCCTCCGGCCACCCACAGTAATTTGGCCTTGGGGTGACCTCCCTTTAACAGCAGGGAGAACACACCGACCCCTTCACTGCTCCAACAGACTGAGATGGATGGGGGAATGGAGGGAGCAACTGAGGGGATAAGAACAGAACTTGTAAGTGAATGAAAACATCTTCAAGCAGAAATCATAGCAAACTCCTGCAGCGGTTGATATTAAAAGTATAACGATCCATACCAATGTTGACATTTTTCCAGTGTCTCTCAATCGGCTCGTGCAGAGAACAGTGCTCCACCCTGCAAATAATCCCTCCTCTTCGCTCCTTCCTCTCCTGATCTGCTGCTCTTGTCCTCAGCACAGCCATGGCCCTGTAGATTCTGGGTTGAGTCTGTAAAGGGCCCCACATCTCTCCTCCGTCAATCACCTCCTCCTCTCTGTCATCCTGCTCTCCGTCTCTCAGCTTCAGCCAGGTGACCGATATGTTGGGAGGGTAGAAGTCTGTGATTTCACACCCCAGGGTCAAAGTCTGATCTGGCGAGGAAGTGGAGCGGACGATTTCGGACACACACGGCCTCTTGATGAATCCTGTTTGAAGTTAAACAGAAAATTACGTTTTAAGTTTTTTTTTTTCCTCCTTTTGCAATTTTTTTACTTTTGAATGTTCACTCATTTTGATTTGGCATGGATTGTCTGAAATTGAAGAATATAGTCTTGTTAGACACTTTCAAACAAGGATGGATTACTGAACAGGAATACCTAAGTGTTCACGGGGCCCTGAAGCTCAAGCCTCTGCGCTACTGTCCTGATATCTTCGTTACTTTGTTATTTATCCCAATATTTTATGGGGCCCCTCAGCCAAATAACACAGATTATATTACAGTATGTTATGTCTTTATAGTGCCCCTTAGGCTATGTTATCCACCCCCAATGTCCTGATGGGGCCCTCCGTCAAATACCAAAGGTTAAGTTATATGTCTATTGCCTAATATGTCTAATAGGTTTTAACTTGATTTCTTTTTCTTTTGTACAACCTTTCCACAGCTGTTGATTTGGGCTTGAATGCGGGGGTGGCTTTTCCAGTCCTTAATTCATATGCTGTCTGTCTTGGCCAGGACACTCTTTCAAAAGATTTTTTTTAAGTCTCAATGAGTTTTATTCCTGGTTAAAAAAAAAATTGTTCCTATGTATTGTGTATGTACATGACACACAGCAGCACTTCAAGGCCTTAAAGTGCAAGTAAAGCGTGGGAGTGGGACATTGACTCACTGATCCACCACACCAGGGTCTACAGCAAAGACATTGGCATTACATACTTGATAAATGTGGTCAAATGATATCAGAAATGTGGGAGTGGAACCACTTGAAGGAAACATAGTAGGTGTGCAAGACAACATAATGATGTCTCAAGGAGATCAGCCACATCTAAACACCCACACAGAGTAAGGTGGGTCATCTAGAGTCAGCTGAATGGTTGTAACAAGATCCAAGCCATCAAAACCTACAACCCACTGGTAATCAGATACCCAGCTGGCATAATCGCCTGGCCAAAGGAAGATGTAGAGGCCACTGACATCAAGATAATGAATCTCCTCAACCAAATTCCTGAACTCCAGGACTGTATACTGAGCAGAAGGAAGGGCAAAATGCCAACAAACCCGCCAAAAGTTACATAATGGACCTTTAATGGGCTTATTGAAACCCAATAAAAGTGTATTTTTCACTCCACTGTCATTAGGATTTAAAATCATGCAATCCATTCTTGCATACTGAGGTCCAGGCTTCATTGTTACAGTTCACATATTCATTGTTCATTGTTACAGAACACCATATTTAACATAGTGTTACACTGTAAAAAACAACAATAAAGTTAGTAGATTAGTGTTTGAATGGCAAACTAGGGAAAATGGGTTACATTGTTTGGATGCAGGTTTATTTTGATGGTTTTAGTATGACATGGTGTTTTTTTCTGTATCGCTGAGCAACATATTCAACGAGACAGATTGTTATAAAAGTTTGCAATAAATATTTTACATTTAATCTGATGCTACGCATGAAATAAAAGAGTCAACATTGTTGATAATCACTTACATATCCCTGGCTGTATAAAATGTCCAACGGGAATGTAATTAGAATCTAGTTAATTATCTTTTTTGTTTGCTTTAGTTTTACAAAAAACTGATCATCATCATGTATTGAAATACTCCAACTAAATTAATTTGTGATATTTTTTGGTTTTGACCAGTTGATGGTTAAAAAAATGAAATCACTTAAAGTGAAATATAATATAAAGTTGTAACATTTGTACAGCACGTTTAGGGAGAAGCCATTTTAGTACTAAGAGTGAAATAATTCTACAAGTGTTCTGAGTGTCCTGTAATGTTAAATTCCTTTCCCTCTATATCTCACCTCTGGTTTCGCGGGTGACTGGCTGCTTCAGGGCGATGTGATGGACACTGACCCAAACCTTAGTTCCTCCCTTTTCCAGTTCACTTTGTGGCAACTTGCACTGACTGTAGGCTGAAAAGTAGCCCTCAGAATTGGGTCTGGGAGAGGATGAGGCCTGGGAGGCCACAGGGCTCAGCTCCCCGCCCTCACAAAACCAGCGGAAAGTGATGATGTCCGGGTGGAAATGTGATGCCCGCACTGTCAGGCTGATTATATCTGGAAGACAGAAATATCAGGGATGTAGCTTTTTAATTTTTTAAATATTTATATTGATATTATTTTTTTTAAATACATTTCTGTGTCATGGTGATAACCTGCTGCATTACCAGGATCATTCTGTGTCTCTGCCAGCTGGATGTCTGATACTTCTGGAGCAGCTGGGGGTGGAAACAAAGAACATTCTCTGTTGCACAAATTGTGAAAATCAAAAAACTATAATAATCTGAGAATAATCGAAAGAAAATCCTTCCTTACACAGAATTGTGAACTTCTCGGACACCCTCTCCACCACGATCTTGTCCTTGCCTATGTAAGACACCTGACACTTGAATACGGCCGCCTTGTGAACTGAGATGTGGGGGATGAAGGTGACTGCGGAGATGAGCTGCTGAATGCCACTTCCAGATGAGTGCAGGGGCCCCTGAGTGTGCAGTTTGTAGTAAGTCATCTCGCCTCTGGAGGGCAGCAGAGGACCTTTCTCTGATGCTGGGGAGGTGAGAGTTAGACCATAGGGTAGATGGATGGTGGTTAGGGGGGTATAGAGGCAATTAAAGTTAGCTCTGGAGGTTCCTGTGTTATTAAGGTTGCAAGGTGTACAAATTAAAGTATAAAAGGATGGAAAAAAAAGAAACATGGCAAATTAGGAGTGGAATAAGATATTTATGTAGTTGTATTTTAATTAGAACCCCACTTCCAAAAAAGTTGGGACACTGTATAAAATGTAAATAAAACCTATGCAAATTTCATAAATATTAAACACATCAGATGTTGAAACTGATACATTTTACTATTTCATTTTGAATTTGATGGCAGCAACACATCTCAAAAAAGTTGGAACAGGGTGATGTTTACCTTTGTGTAACATTCCCTCTCCTTTTAACAACTGTCTGTAAACACCTGGGAAGTGAGGAGACCAGTTTCTAGAGTTTTAGGAAAGGAATCTTGTCCCATTCTTGTTTGGTGCAGGATTCTAGCTGCTCAACAGTCCTGGGCCTTTTTTTTCATTTCATTATGCAGCAATGGTGAAAGGACTGCAGGCTGGTCAATTCAGTACCTGGACTCTTCTCCTATGAAGCCATGCTGTTGTGATGGATGCAGTCGGTGGTTTAACATTGTCTTGCTGAAATATGCAAGGTCTCCCCTGAAAGAGACGTTGTCCACTCTAAAACCTCTATGTACAGGTTCAGCTGCTCACACCATAGGCACTAATGCAACTCTATACCATCAGAGATGCAGGCTTTTGAACTGTCCTCTGGTAACAAGCTGGATGGTCCTTGTCCTCTTTAATCAACAGGACACAGTGTCCATGGTTTCCAAAAGGAATTTCAAATGTTGATTCCTCTGACCCCAGAACAGTTTTCAATTTTACCACAGACCATTTTAAATGAGCTTTAGTCCAAAGAAGACAGCAGTGTTTCTGGATCACGTTCACATATGTCTTTACATGATTACCTTAAGTTTGTTGAATGGTGAACTGTGTTCGCAGACGGTGGTTTCTGGAAGTGTTCCTAAGCCCATGCAGTGATTTCCAATCTAGAATCATGCCTTTTTTTTATGCCAAGCTGCCTCAGGGCCCAAAGATCACCATTTCTGACCTTAAGCCTTTCCTTTGCTCACAGAGATTCCTCCTGATTCTCTGAATCTTTTGATGATATTATACACTGTGGATGGAGGGATCTGTTTTGTGCCATTTATTTTTCCAGTTTTTTTTGCCTTTGTTCCACCTTCTTTGAGACATGTTGCTGCCATCAAATTCAAAATAAGCTGATATTTTTCATGAAATGGTAAAATGTCTCAGTTTCAACAGCTGATATGTTGTTTATGTTCTACTGGGAATAAAATATGGGTTTATGAGATGTGCAAATTGCAACCTGTTGTTTATTTACACTTTACAGACGATGGCTAACATACAATGGCAATTCTTCTGTTCCCAATGTTGCCTCCTCCATCTGATTAAAGGGTCTCCCCTAAAATTAGCTTGACATGAATAACCATTTATTGGACAGCACTTTTTTGGGGGCTCATTTTGCATCTGCACTGCAGAGCATGTAAAATTAAATAATAAAGAAATACAAATACAAAATAAGTTTTTGTGACTTATAGCAGCATTTAAAATGTAATGAGTCATGATTGTCCATTTATTAAATAATAATTTGCTGGTGACAATTACCATCTCAATTAACTTGTCCAATTTATTTAGAAGATGTGATGATTTCAAATGGAATCATCTTTACTGTATTTCTGACAAACATCAAGTTCTTAAAATCTCACAATTTGCGATTTTATTTCAAAGATGCCGCAGCTCAGTGAAGTTATTATTACAGACATTGGCACATCACTCCTGTCCTGACTGCTCGGGTCTGGCCCCTAAATAATTTTAAAAAGGTTGACACTATATGAGCCACCGCACAACCTCAGATCCTTGGGGCAGGCCTTTCTGGCTGCTCAGAAGTTGAGGCTCAAAAGCTGAGCCTAACTACCTGCCTATCTATCTGTTCATTATCTATCTGCCTTCATTGTACATTGTATTTTTATACATGTGCTTTTTTTCCTTACTTTATTTTTAGCATCTAGTCACAGGATCTTTTCCATGATGTCATGATATAAGCCGCAGTCTCAGTCATTCATTTGCTGATGAGTAAAATATACAAAAGTGGAACCACTTAGTCAGAGCTCTCATGTTGCTTTATTCTGCTGTATGTTGCACATTAGTTGTTGACAGCTCATGTTTGATGTCTAATATAACTCACAAAAAAACATGCTTCAGTGAGTAAGTTGTCTATTATATTTCACCTCCATATATCAACTAATTTAGGTGTAAATATGTCCTAAAGTTTCACTGAAGAAAATTTGTATTTACTCAGTCACTCATTGATTTTCTACCGCTTTGTCCTCCACATGAGGTTTGCGGGGGGTGCTGGTGCCTAATCCCAGCTGACCTGTTGGCCTCAGACAATGGCCTTGTATCTACACTCGTACTATTAGACCTGAGTGCTGCATTCGACACTGTTGACCATAATTTTATTACAGAGGTTGGAGCATGTTATTGGAATCAAAGGAACTGAATTAAATTGGTTTAAAACTTACTTATCAGACAGATCCAAGTTTGTTCATGTTAATGTTGAGTTTTCTTTACCTACTGGAGATAATCATGGAGTTCCACAAGGTTTGGTTCTAGGACCAATTCTTTTTACTTTATACATGCTTCCCCTGGGTAGCATCATTACAAAACACAAGCTAAATTTCCACTGTTATGTAGATGACATGCAGTTACACATATCCATGAAGTCATGTGACAGTAGTCAAGTTATAAAGCTCCAGGAATATCTTGCAGACATTAAGACCGGGATGACACATAACTATTTACTTCTGATAAAATACTGATAAAACTGAAATAATGGTGCTCGGTCCTAAACACCTTAGAGAAGCTGTACCTGAGCATTTAGTCATGCTGGATGGCATTACTATGGCCTCCAGTTCTACTGTAAAGAACCTTGGCATTATTTTCGACCCAGATTTGTCATTTGACTCACACATACAACAAGTCTGTAGGTCAGCCTACTTCCACCTGCGCAACATAACAAAAATCAGAAACATCCTGTCATTAAAGGATGCTGAAAACCTTGTCCATGCCTTTATTACATCTAGACTAGATTACTGTAACTCATTATTATCAGGATGCTCAAAAAATTCTCTAAAGAGTCTCCAGTTGGTTCAGAATGCGGCAGCACAGGTACTAATGAGAACTAGGAAGAGAGAGCACATCACTCCAGTGCTGAGCTCTTTACACTGGCTCCCTGTTAAATTTAAAATCCTCCTCCTCACATATAAAGCACTCAGGGATCAGGCCTCGTCTTCTCTAAAAGACATGATTATTCTCTACCACCCAAATAGACCACACTGCTCAGAAAATGGAGGCCTGCTTGTGGTTCCCAGAATCTCTAAGAATTGAATGGGAGGAGCTTTCAGCTACCAAGCTCCTCTCCTGTGGAACCAGCTCCCACTGTTGGTCTTGGAGGCAGACACTGTTGCTACATTTAAAGTTAAACTTAAGACTTTACTCTTTAATCCACCCTTCACCACTTGCCCTCTTCTGATTGACACATGAGGAGCAGGAACCAACTCAGATGGTGACAGCACATGTCACACCCTGAATGAGATGATGATAATTGTTATTAATGTTTCTGTCTTCTTATCTTTTCTCTCTCTGTAATATTAGATGTTTTGTTTATAATCTGCTAAACTTGTCTCTGTACATGTGACACCTACTGCACGTCTGTCCATCCTGGAAGAGGGATCCCTCCTCTGTGTTTCTTCCTGAGGTTTCTTCCATCTTTTTCCCTGTACAAGGGTTTTTCTGTGGAGTTTTTCCTCACTCGGTGAGAGGCTCTAAGGACAGAGGGTGTAACTTGCTGTAGAGACTGTAAAACCCTTCGAGGCAAATTGTGTTTGTGATGTTGGGCTTCATAAATAAAATTGGACTTGACTTGACATAGGGAGAAAGGTGGGTCACACCCTGGACAGGTTGCCAGTCCATCACAGGGACACGCATAGAGACAAACAACCATCCACTTTCACATTCACACCTATCAGAATAGACACTGCATTTCTGACACACCCGGTAACTTTTAAACCTTTCTGCTTGACATCTGTACTCACTTATCCAGTCCAGTTGGTTTAAAAAAAAAAAAAAAAGTATTCATCAGTAGGTGCCAGTTATCTGAATGATACAGCAGGTCAGCTCTCCTACCTGTGAATGAGGTGTCCGAGATAAGGGTGTCGTTGAGGAACCATGCAGTCTGGACTCGGTCCACCCTCCTGCCTTCAATGCTCACTGACACTCTGCCCTTTTGACCCACAATCACACGAGGAGGGAGGATGATTCCTGACACAGTCAGAGACTTCTGTTTCTCTGAGTGTGGGGTGGGGGGGATAAGAGATAAGAGAAATCCGTTTTGTAACAATTCCTGATTAGGTCTGTCTTAAAACCATTGTGTTTAGTGAACACTTTAAATGGTAGTTAAGAGTGGAATGACTTTAAAATTTGTATAATTTCAAACTAGAAACTTGACTTTAGTGATAATAGTTTTGGAATAAAACAATGCGCCTTTATTTACCCTTTCTTAAAATCACCATGAAACAGTTTTTGGTTTATGCCTAGATTAACGCTTTATTTTCTTAAATGAAGAAGTAACTAAGGGTCCACCTTCCTGTTTTTGTGTGGCACATCAGGAATTTGTTTCATGTTTGTGAATGGAGTGAGTTTGCTTTCTTAAAAATGTCATGAAACATTTGAAACTAACATATTAAGTGTATGGAGTGGGAGGACAAAATGGGGAAGTGGCCTCCTACAGCGTACACACTCAAGAATGCTCACCTACGTAAATGATTCCAAATAGTTACAGTACAATTCAGTAGCCTAAAAGTCGTCCCTTCAAATTACTATGGTATAAAAATGTATCTACTGAAAAGGTACAATTCAGGCAAAAATGAACAATAATGTACCATTAAATAATTACATTTTGACCAAATATGTCCATAAATAAAAAACTAATTCATGTGGTAAAATTGCAAGCATACATATAAATGTGCAGTGGCAATAGAAATAACTATTCTAAGCAACTTTTGTACATTTTACATTTACATTTCTTTTGATTTCATTCTCTTTATACCTTTCTGACCACCAAAAGGTACATTTCTGGTAATATTGCACATCTAAATGTGAACTTCAGGAACAGGAATGGCCTTGTACCCCTATTTTTCAGTGTGTATAATTCCTGACTGAGCTGCTAACACCACCTTGGACATTTCACCAGCATTTCAAAGCCAAGACATTTCTCTCAGTTTTCCTTATTCCAGGGAAAAAAGTTACAGTGCTTTGTATTCACAGTCCCATCTTATTTGTGGCCAATGATCAATGGACAATTTCATCTACTGCTGTTATATCAACCTCAGACTGCACTATGGCTGTAACCATTATTGAATTAAAACTATTTTATTAATTGATTACTTGGTTTGAATCTTTTTTTTTTAATTCAAATGATCTTTCAGTTTCCAACTTCTTAAATGAATATTTTCTGGTCCCTTGCTACTCAAAAACAACAGTCATGGAAAGAATTATTTGACCAACCTTGTTTTCTTCAATTTCTTGTTCATTGTAATGCCTGGTACCACTAAAGGTACATTTGTTTGGACAAATATAATGATAACAACAAACATAGCTCATAAGAGTTTCATTTTGGAGCTGATATCTAGCCATTTTCCATGGTTTTCTTGATAATAACAAAATCACTTAAGTTTTTACATCAACAGCTATGGCGTACTGCCGAAAACAGTGGTTTTTAGGCATTCCATGTTTTCTTTTCTGTCTCTTTTAGTCACATAGTACACACAGGAGTTAGTACTTGATTGCATAACCATTGTTTTTGATGACTGCAGCCATGTGTCTTGGCATGCTCTCCACCAGCTTCTGACATTGTTCTGCTGTCACAGCGGCCCATTCCTGTTGCACAAATTCAAACAAATTTGGTTTCCCATTGGATTGGATAAATAAATATTAATAATAATAATTTTGGTTTGTGGACAAAACAAGACATTTGAGAACAGCATCATTTTTAGGGTTGGGAATCAATGATGAATAGTTTTAATAATAAAATGTTCTGAGTTCCAGTCCTGTATAAGAAGTAATTCACTCTACCATTTAAATAATTAGAGAGACAGAGACAAAAGCACCAAACCAAACCAGGAAGTCATGATAGGATCGACACTGTTCCGACACCGTTGATGATCAGCATGTACCAATCCTCTCGTGTGGAATGATTGGCATGTTACGTGTCTTATTGTCATGTTCATGTAAACATACGAAGCTGGTGAATTAATAAAAATAATTGACTGCTTTAACTGCATGACAGGCTCTGACTCACCGTCCCTTCTCCTCCAAGAAAAACCAAAGCAGAGCAGGAAGACCAGCACTATAGATATACACATCATAGCCACAGATGCTTTGGCTGATTTAGTCAACACTGGCGTCTCATCTGAAGGGAAACAATGTGAGTAGATGCTTGTGAGTCATACTTTTGCGAAGATAATTGAGACGCAAACAGCTGCGCAACATTTCCTTGAAGAGGACAAATAAAATATTACCTTGGGGATCTAGTTTCTCCAGTTCTGCTGAACCACTGACAGGGTGCATGACTCCAGGTTGGCTCACTGCACACTCCACCTGTCCACCTTGCCCTCTCTGCTTGGGGCTCAAAGTATAGTAGTATCTGGTTCTGTAGGTGCCATCTGGGTTTTGCTCATTAGTGGGGGGAACAGGGAGGGTAGTGCCATTTTGACTCCAGGACACAGAGACTTCCTCTGGGAAGAAATTGTCCAGGTCACAGTACAGAGTGAGAGGAATGTTGTTGGAATGTGGTGGAACTGCGGAGAGTCGAACTGAAGGAGGATCTGAGACGAAAAGAGGTAGGTCACAGTTAAGGTCGTGATTATAAAAAACTGTTTTTCTTGAAGATTGGAAGAATAGAGTGAAAATACAATGGGGGTCACAATCATCATCATATCTGGTCCCACTACTGTGTTATAGACCTTCCCCTTCACTTTAGCTGCTATCCTTCACACTCATCTCCCCCCGCTCCACCCTGCCGTCACTCTCTTCCTCACCTCTCTTGTGCACTGTCTATTGTTTTGGATGGTGGACCCAAAGTATTTAAACTTTCTCTCTACCTCTATTCATTGTATCTTCTCTGTATCACCTGTCTCACTGTCATTCACACACAGGTAACTCTTGCGCTGCCGATAAATGACGTGTCTATAGTCTGGTACATTTTTGAGGTCCAGTTTCACTAAAAACATGGGGAGAAAAACATGAGATTCACTCTCACACGCACACCTTACACCACCAGTGACAGTAGAACAGTGGAAAGGTGTGAGTTCGATTTCCGGCTCTGCTAGTCTACATGTCGATGGATCCTTGGGTATGAAAGATGTGTGATAGAAAATGTTCAGCTAATCGGCATATTTTGGACTTTGGGAATAAGACAGAGCGAGAACCAGAACCCACTCACACAAGGAGAGAATGTGCAGACTCCACACAGAAAGGCACTCGGTCAAATTTGGACCCGATCTGGTGACATTCTTGTGGTGTAATGTATCACTATGATAGTCTTTTCTGATTCTAAGTCCAGTGACAAACAAAGTAATGGCTCCTTGGTGTATTAGTGTGAGGGTTGGTAGTTAGGGTTGATTTTGGTCAAAGATAGTGTTTATGATGAAGTGCTTGGTGTTTCAGTCGAGATAGATTAACTTGGTGTTGGTTGGTTACCTCTGGAAGGTTTGGAGACTTTCATGAGCGCCTATGAATTTTCTAGTGGGATTAGGTTCTGAAGGTGTAAGTAGCTCCATGCTTTCAAGCTCTTCAGGTGTGTTGGTGATGAAAGTGTGAACAGAACCTCTTTCTCTATTAGGTGTTTTTTTTAATTCTATTTTGTTATTTAGATAATATTTTCCTTTATTTTGTTGAATCATATGCTCCAATCATAAGCTGGAGCCCAGGCTTGTTTATGTTGCTTTAACTGGTTCGTTTTGCATCTACCTGCAAAACAGGACATTCACAGAGCAGTCAGATCTGACTATACGTCAGTACCTCGAACAAATATACTTGAAAAACTTGAACTATCCTTTTAAGTTACAGGAAACAGGGATATTTCGAGGGATGGAAAGGAAAAAACAACATTGGATATCCACTAAGCCTAGCCCAGATATTTATCCTGACCCTGACCTCAATCCCTGACTTCTATTGGACCCATTCTCTACTCTGAGCATCTAAATGTGCTGCCATTGGTTTTACACTGGAGTCAACAGAAAGCCCAGTGTGTCTCTTTCAGACACGGAAGTATACCTTTTGCTTCAGTAGGTGGAACTTTGACAGATGAGAACATGCTGTAGGTAGAATATGGATGGCTCTCTTCATCAATTGAATAATAGTAAATGGGAGTCCACACTAAAAAAGCTACAATTTTTTAAAAAGTCACTGACTCTAACTGGTTATTTGAAGCACAATAATGGATCTTTTCTAAACATGGAGTTTTTATCTCTAGCTTTTAATGATGATGGATGTTTTACAGAGATCATTTATGTGCAGCCGTTCCACATTTGTTTTTGTTTTTTTAATTAAAAAGGCACACGTGGTTGTGCATCTTGCTTATCATATGTGGTTTAAATACAAACTTTATGAGACTATATGAGTCTCATAAATTAGACTAAATTAGTCATAAATTAGTCATTTTTTAAAGACGGCACATATCGTCACAATATAAAAAGCAAATTTTGGGCATAACGTAGCGGCTAATTTAAAGCCATATCTTTAGCACGTAATATATTTTTGAAATGCTAAACAAATAATTTCCAAGAAATGCTTCATAAATGAAAATTAAATTTCCTGCATGTTGTTTAAAATTGACCTAAATAAGGATGGATTACTAAACAGGCCTACCAGGCCTGGGCCCAGGGCCTGATCCAGTGTTTGGAAATCACTGCTCTTATGTCAATATATGTCCATCTGAAGAAAAATGTTAGGACGTGATCACACAGTGATTTGCATGCACTCATTCCATGTGGCAAGATCATGCGCTAAGATGAAAATAGAATGTTTCCCTGCGTGTCTTTGTTATTGTGCAACTCACAAGTGATATTGAGTTGGAAATCCAGCTCTTGGTTGCTGCCATTGTGTGACACTACGCAGCTGAAGGTGACATTCTGGTCTTTACGAGATGGGAAAAAAGTCAGGTTGCTCACAGCCGTGTAGTAACCATCCAGAGTCTGTTCACTCTCCACCTGGTAGGGAGGCTGAATCACTTGGTCATCTCTGGTCCAGGAGAAAAATACAGGTGGAGGGTAAAAACCATGTGCATGGCATTTAAGCTGACTCTCTGTCTCCAACAGCACCCACTGCTGAGGTACTGAGAGAGTGGGCGGAGCTATAAAGGGAAGAAAACATGAAAAATATTGAGATTTGCTTTGTACATTTATAGATAAAAATGAGCACAAATGAACAAAAACATACCAACGATACCAAACGTAACATGACTGGAGTTCAGCATTGTGGAGTTGTAGCTGACTGTACATTCATACGCCCCCTGCAGGGTGAGACTGGCAGTGAGGATAGTCAGTGAAAAGTCCCCATTGATGAAATCACTAGGGTCCCAGCTGAAGCCCTCCTTTATTTCTGTTGCTGTCTTTGTGAATGATGCGATCACAGAGCCGTTACTTATCCAGCTGGCATTGATGAGAGACTGGTCTACGGTGCCTCCTGCAGAGGCAGGGAACCTCACAGCGCAGGGCAGTGTTGCATTCGTGTTTGGTCTGGCTTGAATTTCATTTAGAGTCACTGTAAACAGAGAGAGAGAGAGAGAGAGAGAGAAAGTTGAGAGCAGGGGTCGGCTAGTAAGTTTTTCTAAGCAATTAAATATTTGGCTAGAATATTGTATCTTCATCGGGCAAAACCTGACTTTCTTCTTTTACACTGTCCAATCTTACACAACAAAACTAATTCAGTAAATGTGTCAGTTGAAGGCCCGGTGATAATGTGGACGTTGTCTTTAATCACCAACTTGTTACAAATACACTTTTAAGACACACAAGTGTGTGAGATGCAGAGAATAAAATGTAAAAAAAGGTCTTACACTAATTTTTCCCTTTTCTTACGGTTTATATTGTGCATCATTTCAATTCTGAGAATTACTGCTTCTTCTTACTCTCTGACAGCTGTGTTCTGTGTCAATTGCAGCAACCAAATCTCTGTGAATCATTTATATTTTTTTTCAGAATAAAAGCTCTGAATTCTGTATACAATTGTTTTTTTTTGTGAAGAGAAGCAAGTCATTTAAAACAACATTTTTAAAACAATCTGATTCTTGAAATCATCAGCCGGGCCAGAAACTGATGCTGGCAGGCACCAGCATCAATTTGGTGACCACTGGTTTAGATGAAGATAAATGATAATTTTGTTGAAATGTTCCTTTAAAGTTGCTTTATGTGAAATCCTGTAGTTTTGATTTTTGTTTTGATTTTTCTTTCAAAGTGAGCACCTCTTATTTAGAGATTAATGTGATAAATAAAAGTGTTTTAATATTTTGTCAATTAAAATGGGTGTCACCTAACTATATACCAAACTATAGTTATTTTATATGTATATACGTCTGCAGTTGTATATCTATACTTGACTTTAGCTTCATTATAAATTGGTTTTGCAGCTCTAAATCCATTTTATTTAAAATCTATGATATAGTGACTCAGGACTGGCCTGAATCCGTGAAGCCCTAAGCAATACTCAGGTTTGTGGCCCTTTATCAGTGACAAAAATAGAAAAATGAACTACATGATGCTTCTGGGGCAATTCTGTAATTAAAATACTTTTATTTTTTCTACTCCAGAGCGATATGCATGTTTCGGAGACATTTTGCATGCTCCTCTCTCTCATCAATTACAAGCCAGGATGTACAGTGGAGATACACATGCACATGAATGTCATGGTTGTAAATCCCTAAGCTCTGGTAATAGGAACTGCTACTCCGAAAGCAGTACTTTGTATATAGCCATTATCTAGCCTATTGTGGTTTTCTTTAACAATGTTATTTGTTGGCTTGGATAATGTTATAATAATGCACAAACAATAAATAGCTTAATGTCAGCGTTAACGAGGAAAAACTGATTTCAGCCAGTGCAAAAAAGACTCACCTCATAGAATCAACACCACATAAAGTCTACAATATCTTGTTATCTTTGTTAATATGTTTGGTGCTGTATCTCTTCTTAGACAGCCTCCTCTGACTGGAAACTGAAGTTTTAATCAGTCACTCCCTGTACACCAAAGTGCATGGAGAAAATGAACTGTTTAAACTCCCAGGAACAAATGCTGCCTCATTTGGTAAATGAATGCCACTGTGGTTAAGCAGAATAAAGGATTTGAAACTCACAAAATGACAAATTTCAACTTAGTGGTGGAGACAGCAGTGGATTAAATACTCCTGTGTCCTGGAGGGTAAAATTGCTGATTTTCTCTGTGAGGTTTGGTGTGGGAATGCTTTGCAAAGTGACACAAACCTCAGGTTTTTAGTCAGAAGAGGCCGTATACACGCTAGATATTATAGATGTTTTTAGGTGAGCCTTTTGTAAAAATGGCTTGTGTCCCTGCTGCTGGCAGCCATGTTTTCAGTCGGTGTCACAGGCTGGTCCTCTGCCTCAGGGCCACACACAGAAATACATTTTAGATGTTTAGATGAAATACATTTAGAGATGTCTTTTTTTTTTATATATAGCACTTTTAATCACACCTAGAATTGTTCAGCTATTAATGTACAGTAAACACATGGTGCACAATGGAGCTTGTTCCACAAACATTTCGACACCTCCCTTTAAACTTCTCCACTTCACATTCATGAGCACATTAACCTTACAACATGTATGACGGTACACAGACAAAGCGAGATTAGCACTTGTCTGTCTGGGTTGTTTATTTAAACTGACACACTCGCGAGAATGTTTGAATGAAGGGTTTGAGTTTCAGGGATGTTTTATTTGCTGCTTTCGTTCTATTCTCTAATTGTGAATCAGTAATCTCGGCTCTCCTCTTTGAATCAGTCTTTACTGGCCAGCAATCAGTTTAATTTGTAACCAAGAACAATAAATACTTGTCAGGCCATGGAAAACTTTGTTTAGTGTGAAGTGTTTACGTTGGACTGCTTGCTAAGAGTGACAGATGGGATGATTAAAGCATGGTGATCAAAAGAGGAAGAAAAAATAAATAAGAAGGCAGAAAGTTTTTTTTATAACTATTACATGTACTATATTGCCCAACCATGAGACAACACGGATTGGCATGTGATATGAAAACCGATTAAATCATTTAGCACAGACCAGGGCATTTGACTGGACTTTTATAGAAAACAAAAAAGAAATACCCGATAGTCTGAGTGTCAGAGAATAATTCATAAATGTATTTATACAGACACACAAACACACACACAGTCTGGTTCCCATGAGGAAATTACATTGACTTCCATTCATTTTCTTGAGGCTTATCCTAACATTAACCTTAACCTTAACACCATCCTAATCATTCAACATGTCTTCAACTTAAAATATAATAAATTTCATTATGGGGACTTGATTTCTTTGGTCCCCATAACAAGAAGGACAAGTCCCCATAATGTGATTTGGTAAACACATTCTGTTCCCAACAACATGAGTGATACCTGGAAAACACACACACTGTATATACTGTATACAGCATCCTCAGTGCATGTGACAATAATCAACAAAACTGGTGGACAATGTGGTTCAATTTTCTATCAAGTGTCTTCCAACGTAATGTATTATAGAACATTTTCTAGAAATTCTATGCAGCAGCGTTCATATTTTTGTCCAGTTTGACTACATCTAATTCAGTTCTCTAAATGAACACAAAAATCCTACAAAGACAATACTGTGTTATGTTACAACTGACCTAAAGACATATAACAGTTGACCTAAAGCAAAGTTAGGACAATATCACAAACACAGCTCTACACAACATGACCACAGACTACATGTCCTTTTCCAAGCCTTCCACGCCATCCCTCCGTCAGCATCAATATTTCCACTTTTACCAAAACGCAGCTCTGGCAAACATATTCATTATCGGTGAAGATATGACAGTGCAAGCGTCAACTGTGCAAGAGTTGACAGAAAACTCACCGTGCTTTATGAGAGTCAGTAGGACGACATAGATGAGGACTTTACACCACATGGCCGGGCTTGTCTGGAGACCAGCGTCTTATCACCAGACCTTTTTATGGTCTTATATAGGGCTATGAGATGACAGTGGGCGGGATTTTTCTGCTGCCAAATGGGGAAATAAGAAATATTGTCCCTGGGCCTCACAGAAAATGAAAAGAGGGCCCTCGGTGCGTATTTGTGCCTCGTAAATAAGCGGGTCTCCCTGGAGGACTGATACAGAGCCAGAGGGAGAAGCAGAAAAAGGAGTTTGATGTGCAGGGACACACAGACGGGGTAACTGGGCACTTAAAATTCAGCCAGGCCTCCAGCCAAGGTTGTGGGGCTACTTTACATTGGTGCAGTGTTGCTGTGAACAAACAGAGGGGGCAAATCCCACTGAGTTCATGTGGGCAAACACAACAACTCTTTTCTGTTCCGAGGGAAAGTTAGTGTGTTGCTGTGTTTAAGGCAAAGAAGGACAAAAATCAGGAGAATCGTGGTTCTTTTCAATCAACTCCTGCTCTGTGTCCTTTAAGTTAATTTTTAGCCATCAACTGTTTGACGTTTGAAGGAAAAGGTGCTTTCTCATTCATTTACCTGATTAGTTGTTGAAAGTGTTTGACTTTGCTCTTGAATTGATCTTCACACACATCAGTCAGTGAGTGTGTGTTTAATTCTTACAAGGTGATGATGTCTCTCTCTCTGTCACTGGAGTTAAGCATTTTTCTTTGTTTGCTCGTTGGGGTGTGGAACTCTTTGCTCCTTCTGGGAGAACTATATACACTTGAGGACGAAATTATTAGACACCCTATGAAAATGTCATTGTTTTAAAAGTATCTCCCCCCACATGCCAGTAAACAGAGCAAAGGATTTTTAGCACAACCTTTTCAAACATCCTAGTTTTATTTAATTTCTATTAAAATTAAATTCAAAACTTGAAAAAAGCATTGTCCCTGTACTTTACAGGACAAGAAAAGAAGGCCCCTGAAGGACTGACAACTTTTAAGAAAAAAATATCAAAATTTCTTAATAAGATATTACAGCTAACAGTGTTCCTGCTGTCTGTTCACTAGTGTTTAATAATTATGTCACACTTACAGAAGTAACATTTACTGTCACAGATTGGTGTGTATGAAAACATATGAGATTCTGAGGTTTACATTCTGATTCAGTTTAAACAAGTAAAGGGAGACTCATTGTAAGTAACTGATTTTCTTTCTTAAATTTTGACCAGTTTTGTGGCCTGTTTTTCCTATTTTCAAGACACATTACAGTCTGAATGTGGCTGTAGATTTACAGGCAAGGTTTGAAGAATTTCAGCCAAGCCAAATTTGCTTACTCTAGAAACAGAATATTTTTCTTAAAACAAGAAAAACTAAATCAATTTAAGAGAAATGGCTTATTTCTAGTAGGGCTGTTTTTCCGGTTTATGTATTTATATCACACACAGTCTGGTTTCCATGACTTCAAAGCATTATTATTATTATTATTATTATTATATTGACTTACATTCATTTCCTGGATACATACTCTAACGTTACATAACTACTACTGGCCTAACCCTAACCCTGACCCTAACCAAACCCCAATTCTCATCCTAACCATACACATGTCTTCACCTTAAAATGTAATACTTTATGTTATGGGGACTTGACTTTTATCCCTATAAGAAGACAGTTGTAAACAAGAGATGACCAGAAGGCCAGCCATGGTCAAGAGCAGCATCCAAGGCATGACCGTCTGGAAGAGTAAAACTGTAAGTAACAACCAAAAGCTCAGGGTCATCAGAGCAATGGCTTTTACTATTGTGACATATGAATGCGAGTCATGGGCAATGACCAAACAAGAGGAGAAGGTTCATGCATTTGAGATATAGGCTTACAAACACTTGCTCAGAACATTCTGGCAAAAGCACCGAACAAACACCAGAAGATGACCTTCTTTGGCCGCGCTGTTCGTCACAATGGCCTGGAAAAGCTGCTCCTTCAGGACAAAGAAGAGAAGTAGGGGCTGACCACCTCAAGCCTGGCGCACAGACATCACCAACTGGACACAGCAGAACATCACTGTCGCTGAAGACAGTGTGGCAATCACCCTCATCAAGACCACAGCAGCCCAGCAACAGAACTCACTCAGAGAACGAGAAGGAAGACAAGTCCGCATAGGAAATGTGTGAAGAGACCACAACATTTATTTAAAAAAAATTAGTACAATTACAAACTAAATGAATACACTGAATGAGATTAGATTAATCTGTGGTATCAGTGGCGTATGTGTGCGTGGAACTATGGTGTTGTGTAAGTGTAGTGGAGAACAAAAACAAACAAACAAAAGGTGTTGACTTTGGAGTTGCGACAGCAGGAATGAGACAGAGAAAGGCATTTGTGGGTTGGGCTTAAAAGGTCAGCAGCAGCACTGACTCAGGTGCTCCACTTCCACCTGCCTCCATAATCTGCCAATCAAAGTGTACCTCAGAGACATATATAAAAACAAAAGAGGTCAAAGAAGCAAACATCAAGAGAGTCGTCACATGACCGTAACCCTAAAACCAGGTCTTCATCCTCAAAAAGTCCTTTAAAGTTGTGAGGACCAGACAAAATGTCCTCACTTTCTTTAAAACCAATCCAAAAAACATATAGTACAAGAGTGCATGCACACACACGCACACACGCACACACCCCATGAAACATTTTGCATTATTGTGAGTGTCCTATAGTATCCTGTTGTAACATAAAGTTGTATGACATAAAAACTTGAAAACAGCTTATTTTATGAGACTTTATGAGCAATATGTTACCATAACAACAATCCTTCAAGCTGTGAACATTTTTGTGCAACCTTTGGCAAAATAACAACTGATGAAGTGGGCCGGTCTAAGTGAGGGTTGTGGAGCCTTAACAAGGGGAGACCTAACACCACAGGTGACGATGGGGACATGATCACTAAGAAAGAAATAAACTTGTGATTGTTGCCGGATAATGTCGGGGATAAGGGAACCGTCTGCTGAGTCACAGAGATCAATTTTTTCCCTAATTGATGAAATTCACAAAGTTGACACTGCTCAGAGTTAGGGGAATAGACAGCTCAGTAGAGCAGTGACTCTGTGTCAGTCTGGCCACAGTGCTGAACAGACAGATTATTTTCTTCAATTAAAGAAGAATAATAGGTTGCTCTAGCTCCGTGAAGGGCTTTTTATAAGCTACAAGACCATCTTTCCAGGCTACATGAGATTCTTCTCGATTAGTGGAACGCCATTTTCTTTCTAATCTACGTAAAGCCTGTTTAAGAGCATGAGTATGGGAGTTAAACCATGGTGCTTCTCTCCTCTGATTCATCACTTTCTTTTTGAGAGGGGCAACACTATCTAAAGTAGTACGCTGTGAATCTGCTGCATTATCAACAAGATTATCAATGAAAGTGGGTGTGAAATCATAACTGTTGACTTCAGGTGGACTTAGACATGGCACAGAGTTAAATACTTAAGTATTAATATTATTATCAGACAGGCACCAACTGTAGTGGTATTTTTTCTAAATGTTAATGTAGTTAGTTATTGTGCAAATAAATGAGATTAAATAATGGTCAGTTAAGAGGGGGTTTTGGGGAGAAATATTTAAGTTTTCTAAATCCATGCCATAAGTAAGTAAGTACAAGATTGAGGGTGTGACTAAGGCAGTGGGTGAGTGTATTCACATGGCGAGTGAAACCAATCGACTCTAACAGTGAATTAAATGCAGAACTAAGACTATCACTTTCAACATCTACATGGGTGTTGAAATTCCCCACAATTATGATTTTATCTGTCCTTAGCCGTAACTCATGTAAGATAAGAATTCAGAGAACTCTTTCAAATGATAAGTATTCAGGTTTGGGCTTAGACTTGATTAAAGTGACAACATGTAGTATTTCAGCCTTTGAATAACGTCTCCAATATATATAATATATTGAACTTATTGTCTACCTAACAGTTTGAATAGTGCACTCGGGTCACTCTAAGAAAGAAAGTGAAACCAACTTCACTGTTACGACTGCTTATTACATACGAGGGAGAGAATCTGCTGTAAGTTTGGGGGTGAAAGCTATACAGGAGTTGTTCTTTCATTGGAAATGGAAGCGACAGCACAGAGGAGTCAAGGAAAAAGTGGGAGAGTGATAGGATAAGATGACGGACAAGGGTGAATATGAGTCCTGCTTTCACTCACTGGTGTCAGCTGAGAGACGCCAAGGGATTTCGGAGTGATAGTGACCTGGTTCTACTGTTGGACAAGTAAGTAGACATTGTTCGCTTCTGTAGCTGCTGTGTGTCAGGTGTCAGGGGTTATTGAAGTCATGTCGTTCTCTAGTGGAACATTTTTCCCCTTGCTGTTAGTTCTGGCTAACATGCTTATTGAAGACATGGCTAGAGTTCTCTGGTACAGTTGGTTTGTCAACAAATGCACGTTACCACGGCATATGTTTAATGATAGCTACGACAGACAGGACTGTTTTCTAACTTTGGGGGATCCGGAAAGCAAAAAACAACATTGTGTGATGATATGAATTAACTAAAGGAGATTAACCTAAAATAAGCAGAAGTCACTCGCTGGTTAGAAAAATAAACAAGGTTTATTACAAAAAAGCAACAAAAACGAGGCAGGAAAATGAACTAAAGGTGCAGGAGCAGGCAGGCTGGCTGGGCAGAGTCCATGTAATCCCAGAAACTACACAAAGAAGAAACAAGGAATTAACATAAGCAACAAAAAGACGACGAGTGACAAAAAAAGTAAGTTGAGCACAACTGAGTTGGTTTGAGCGACTGCGTGTTGCCGGTGACATAACAAGACGAGCTGGCAACTGTGGATCAGGAAACCAGGGTTTAAGAAGCTGTCGCCAAATCGGGGGATGAGTTGCAGGTGTGTGATTAGTGGATCCACCCAGCTGGCCCGTCTGATTCCTGGAAAGAAAAAAAACAACAACTAGATGGGAAATAACAAACATTAACAAAATAAAAGGCAGGAAACCAGACCCTGACACTTTGATAGACTAGTATTAAAATGGCTGTGACTCCTCCTCCTCCTCTGGAAATATGGATGTTAGTATAATATGATTAGTGCTTAGATAATTAATTAAAACTGATTTAGAAGAGAGTGATATATTTAATATAGGAGGTCGGGGGGGCAGGACAAAGTGTGGCCTACATTTGCCCATTTTTGAAGGATACACGAGTGAATCCTTTACAGTGGAGGCTATCCCCGAAGTCTTTGTGCGCCAGCAGCAGAGCTTTCTTTTTTCTTTGTTCTTTGTCTGCTGCGCACTTGGGAGGACCCACACCCTGAATGAGACACAGCTACAGTCTCTACCGGGGTTATAAGGAGGTGACTACTCTGCCTGCTACTCCAGCCTCAACTCTGAAATTTCATGGTGTTGGAGTTCTAATAAACTTTGCTATATTTCTAGATAAGAGAGAGGCTCCATCCAAAGTGGGATGGACACCATCTCTTCTCATGAGACCAGGTTTTCCCCAGAAAGAAAGACAGTTATCTGTAAAAGTAATGCTGTTTTCTGGACACCACCGAGACAGCCAGCGATTGAATGACGACATGCGGCTATACACGTCATCACTGGTCACATTAGGAAGAGGTCCAGAGAAAATTACGGTGTCCGACATTGACAGCGTACCTACACACAGATTTAACATTAATCTTTGTGACCTCCAATTGGCATAATCGGGTGTCATTACTGCCGACATGAACTTTACTGAATAATGATTATCTTTTTCAGATAAGACTCTAGGTCGAGTCACCAATGACCATTTGCTTTGAAGTGTGAACTGGCTGGTGGTGAACCGGGCTTTTCTGTTTAGCACTACGCCTCTTATTATGGACAGTCACCCAGCTACCATGTTGATCTCCTGGCTAAAGGGAACTGGCTAACTGTTTTTTTTTTTTACTTCGTTAAGCCTTGCCCCGTTGATAACAAGCTGAATAGTCCCTCTTCGCTTTAGTCCACAGGACACAGTGTCAATGGTTTGTAAAAAGAATTTAAAATTTTGATTCATCTGACCAGAGAACAGTTTTCATTTTGTTCAGTTCAACATTTTGCCTCAGACCATTTTGGTCCAAAGAAGACGACTGTGTTTCTGGATCATGTTCACATGTGGCTTCTTCTTTTCTCAGTTTCACATCTATGTTGTTTATGTTCTACTGGGCATAATATACACTACCAGTCAAAAGTTTGGACACACTATCTCTTTTAAGTGTTTTTCTTTATTTTCATGACTATTTACATTGTTGATTCACACTGAAGGCATCAAAAAACTATGAATGAACACATTCATACACATGGAATTATGTAGTAAACAAAAAAGTTTAAAATAACTCTAAATATGTTTTATATTTTAGATTCCTCAAAGTAGCCACCCTTTGCTTTGTTGACGGCGCTGCAAACCCTTGGCCTTCCCTCAATGAACTCCATGATGTAGTCACCTGAAATGGTTTCCACTTCACAGGTGTGCCTTGTCAGAGTTCATTTGTGGAATTTCTTGCCTTATTAATGGGGATGGCACCATCAGTTGTGTTGTGCTGAAGTCAGGTTGGTACACAGCTGACAGCACTATTTGACAACTGTTAGAATTCATATTATGGCAAGAACCAATCAGCTAAGTAAAGAGAAACGACAATCTTACTTTAAGAACTGAAGGTCAGTCAGTCCGGAAAACTGCAAAAACTTTAAATGTGTCCCCAAGTGCAGTCGCAAAAACCACCAAGTGGTAAACTTTCTCATTGAATTCAATGAGAAAGTGTACCCAAACTTTTGACTGGTAGTGTATATATAATGGACATTGTTTATTGTAATTTGTTATTGTAGTAGTAATTATTTTGGAATTGTACATGTGATGTATATTAACTGTTGGTTGGCACTTTGAGGGATGAATTAAACAGTTTGATAAATCTAGTGCTCTGCGACTCAGTGGTAGAGTGAATTGTCTTACAACTGGAAGGTTTTGGTTTCAAATCCCTGCTCCTTGCTTCTTTTAAGTAATTTGTTGTTGTTGTTGTTGTTGTTGTTATTATTAATATTATTATACAGTTTGGAATATGTTCAGTATAATTTTAATAATATGTAATGTGTTAAATATTGTGTGACCTTATAACAATTAATAATTATAATATAATTATATATCATACAGGAACAGACTGAATACCAGAATCAAAGTTGTTTTCTCATAATAATTGCCAGCAAAGTACAATCCTATGGCAGGTATTGGGGGAAAACGGGTTTGGCAAGGAGTGGTTGATCACTTTACAGGAACTGCCAACGTGTGAGTCATTCGGAAAGAGACACTGAACGACTGAAGTGCTGCTGCAGGAGAGATCATAACCAGAGAGTGACAAAAGAGCATTAGCATGGCAGCCAGGACCATATTGACGCTCTGCCTCTGCACATTCATGCTCACTGAGCGAGGTGAGCTTTTACACAGGAGTCAGCACTTTCTATGGTCATTTATTTTTAACTACATATTTGTAACATAGTTCAAACCATCACTTTCATTTTTGATAAATTGAATTTTTGACGAATTGATTCAATTTTGATGAAGCCTTTAACTTGAACTTTAAAAATAAGCAGAAAGTGTATTCAAGGTAAATTTTCAATATAAGTACAGTTTTGATCCAATTCTGGAATTCTTGGAAAGAATTGTTCATTTTAAATTTTCCATTTAAAATTTCACATTTGAGGTCGATTTTTCAGTTGCAAGATTTATATTTCCCATTGCAGATCTTAGGATTAGTGGGTCTTTTCCCATTTGTTTTATTTATTTGTCTTAATATGCTTGTTGTTTGATGGTGTTATTTACACGACTAGTGAAAACTGAAGTCAAATATTTAAAAAAATAAAAACAATTTTTTTGGTTTCATATAATAGTTTTTTTTTTTTTTTTTAAAAAAAAACAAGCTGAAGGATAAAAAGAGATGTGAAAGTGCGACAAAACTAAATCCGATCTTGATAAATGATTTAAGGAACTGAAAAATTAACAATCAATTGCATTACAAAAGAATAATGGAACTGAAACTACTGGCCCTGATTTGATTCAAACAAATGGGCTGATGTTATAACATGAAGTATGACAATGTAAAGCCTTGATTTAAAGTTTTGATTTTGAACTGTCTGAATAACTTTCACATTTTCCTACACTGACTAAGTGACCTATTCATGACAGCACCTAAAAAACTAAATGTATATATAATCATAAAATTGTCATATAGTGAATAATTTCACAGGAATTCATCACTATCATACTCATTAGAGTAAATTTACTATTCTTTAACTATTGATAAACACTCACTCTCTCACTCATTTTCTACCGCTTTATCCACTAGGGGTCGCGGGGGGTGTCAGAGACAGAGTCACATTCTTTGTTGTTCAACTAACGGACAGTTTTTTCATTTGTAATGTTTCACTCTCTCACTCCTTGGTGTGTGTCAGCATGCTCACGTTGACAGTTGACAGTGACAGTTCAGGCTTTTTGTATGAGGTAATGAGACTCAGACAGCACTGACTGGTGCCGTACACACATTGAGAACCAGCCTGGGAAACTCAGGCAACTCCATGCACCTGAAAACATGGCTGGTGGCAATTTTAGCCACTGAACAAAATACTCTCACTCACCGCTTTATCCACTAGGGGTCGCAGGGGGCGCTGGTGCCTATCTCCAGCTGACATAGGGCGAGAGGCAGGGTACACCCTGGACAGGTCGCCAGTCCATCACAGGGCCACATAGAGACAGACAACCATTCACTCTCACATTCATACCTACGGGCAATTTAGAGTGTCCAATTAACCTAGTCCCCAAATCTGCATGTTTTTTTTGGACTGTGGGAGGAAGCCGGAGAACCCACGCACATGCAAACTCCAGACTTGCAGAAGGCCCCTTGTTCCAACTGGGTTGTGAACCCAGGACCTCTTGCTACAAAGGCAAAGTCAGGATGGAGGAATCGGCATTAACTACAGTGCCACCCTGTGGCTGCAGATACATAAATCGACTGCACTCATACCTTCATCCATGGAGATGTAAAAATTATGTCACAAACAGAATGAAGTAACATTTCCCATCTGTCTCTTCCACAGGGTCAAAGGCTCAGGGTAAGTGCAGTCAAATCTTCCTGTCATGACAGTAACTAAGTTAGTTATTTTATTATATAAAAACATGCAAAAAACTTTGCATGATTTGTTGTAATCATTGTCAGCACTTAGTATAATGTGTATGAAATTTGAATACATAATATTCATAATAAAAATGATAAAACACATGCAAATACATTAATACATTAAGATGGTAGCCCTCCATATCATTCTCTAACCTTCAGGGAGTTCTCAGTCTGAAAAAGTTTGATGACCCCAGTCTACTGGCACTTATTTTTTCAAGCAAGAAGAGTGAGGACACTTCCTCTTCATAACTCCTACCAAACCACCAGCAAGACATTAAACAAACTATTTAAAAAAAAAAAAAAAAAAAATCAGCTTCTAGGATCCACTTAGACACACACTCACACACACACAGCATACACACCTGCAGCCCATCACACATTCACAAGCAAATATAGTCTTCCTTTACTTGATAAAGCTGACTTTAAGAATGTATACTGTACTTTAGAAATCCCTAATATTTGTTAACACACCAATCCATGATAGTGAATTAGTGAATACATACTACAAACTAGTTAGGAGAACAAATAAACCGGACTATTTAAAACAAAACATTATCTGGCGTGGGATTGAATTGGGTGAATAAGAACCATTTCCCTAAAACAAGGCTTATTTTAGAAAGAAAATCCGTTTTGCAATGTGATGGTTCCCTTTTAGCATCCTTGTCAGATGTGTCTGCAGAGTGAAACCAAACCGCTGACAGACTCAGCTGGGATCATCCAGGCTACAGTATATACTGTAACTGAGGAGAAAGTTTACTCAAAAGGAGGTCACTTACATACAGGGATAATAGAGTGGAGATAAACAAAGAAACTAGCACGGCACAGTCAGCACTAAAGAACCAAACTTCAAAAAAAAAAACATACTTTCACTATTTAGTTCAATCAATCAAGAGTAATATGCAAATAATTGTGGTTCTTAGTGAACTTGTATGTACAGTACTACATTGTACATTTCACAGTTTAACATTTTAAAATGCCCAACCTTACAGGATAAGCACTAACATGGTTGTATGTTCTCTGTCAGACTGTGGAGAAGCACCCTTGAACACACGGATAGTGGGTGGTCAGGGTGCCACAGCAGGGTCATGGCCCTGGCAGGTCAGCATGCACATACAGAGTTATGGTCACATCTGTGGAGGGACCATCATCAGTGACCAGTGGGTTCTGACAGCAGCCCATTGCATCATTCTGTAAGACAAAACCCAAAACACACATCCCCTTCCCCAAACTGTCTCGCTTCACTTCTTCTTTCATTTTCCTCTGTTTTCACTTCTTTCATGCAAACTTCACAACCAAGCCTTACCGAGAAATTTGCTTCTGAAACAAATTGGCTCTCTCTGTTGCAGAAAACAAGTCGGATGTCTAATCTGCCTCTTGTGCAAACGGCAGTTACTGGTCTCTGAAAAAGGGGAAGCTCATTTCAGGCCCAATTATTTATAAATAAATTCTGATCTCCACACTGCATGCATCCAAAATGATACAATTAACGTGATGCTAATTCATTTATATGTACATACCTATCTATTAATATTAGCTATCTATATCTATATATAGAGAGTTGGCTAAACAAATGGCATAGTCTTCAAAATATTTTACAACTGATTTATAAATTCTTGTGTGGTTACAGAAAACTGTCTAGCAGTTCTTGTCCTTGGGCTCAATAATGTGGCTTCAGTACTGCAGGTTTCTAGTAAATCATCTGTGATGTCATGTGACATGGATGTATAATTAAAACTGGATAGAGCACCTCCCCTCTAGCCTTTAAGTCCCATGAAACTTCTCGTGCAGTTCACACAACGTTAAAGTTTCTGAGTTATGCAGTCTTATATACAGAAAATATGATATATGATAAATGAACAAATTAATGTGGACAAGCCTTGAAGTATGAGACTATCTTCTGCCTACACTGACGTGAAGTGTTTCTCTCAATGCAGAAACCTAACTAGTCAAACGATCCTCTACTTTGGAAGGGAAACTCAAAGTGGCCCCAATATTCATGAGGTGAACAGCACTGTGTCCCAAATCATTGTACATCCTGACTACAACAACACGCTCCTCAACAATGACATCGCCCTTATGAAACTCAGCAGCCCCATCAATTTCACCGACTACATCAGACCAGTCTGTCTGGCAAGTAACTCCAGTCAATTCCACAACTCCACCCTCTGCTGGTCCACTGGCTGGGGGAAGATTAACAGCGATGGTGAGTATCCTTTTATTTGTTTAGTTGTTTTATGCTTACGTTCCTTATTCAAGAACAGCATCTCTCAGTTTAGGAACAACGTTTATTGGTTTCACTTTCAGATTTTGTAATACTTTAATTTCAAATCCTGCACTAGCATTACTGTGGGATTCGTGTACATATTTCTTTATTGCCTGATGCTAAGCAGTGCCTGTCATGGCTGAATATGGCATGGCAGTAAGAGTTGCTGATGTTGCTGAAGTGATGGAGATTTGATGTCTGTCGTTGTGTCCGGTATTGCTGAGTGCACTTTATCTCACAAAAAAAACTAAAAAACACCAGGAACGGTTTTATCTAAAAGCTTTGTTTGGGCAGTGTGCTGTTTGAGCTAAATTTATAAATGTGCCCGAGGAGGCTGTTGGCAGGGGCTGAAGCCCTCTGGAGGTTGTGCAGAGGGCTAATGGAGAAAGCGGAACCCCTCTGGAGGCTGATGGTCTCTGATTGAAGGCTGGAGGCACGAAGAACTCAAGTCTACCCGATCACTGTCATTGACTGGCCAAGGGTACAAGGGGCTGGAGTCGGCCGGACAGGAGACAAGGAGCAGGAGTTGGATGGACTGCTGCCGACTGAATGGCACGGACATGAGGAATTGGAGTCAGCAAGACCACAGTTGTATACTAAGGACTAGGGGTGTGAGGCACTGGAATTGGCCAGACCACTGCTGCTGACTGAAAGCCAGGGGCCTGAGGCACTGGAGTCAGCCAGACTACTGCTGTCGAATGAAGGCCAGGGGCCCGAGCCATTGGAGTCGGTGCCAGACTACTGCCTCCAACTGAAAGCCAGGGTTGTAAAACAATGGAGTCGGTCAGACCACTGCCGCCGACTGAAGGCCCAGGGCGTGAGGGACTGGAGTCAGCCAGACCATTGCCACTGACTGAAGGCCAGTGAAGGCCAGGGGACTGAGTCCCTAGGTGTGAGATACTGTAGATTCACATTAGCCATTTATATTGTAACTACTTTTAACCCTTTTATCTACTAATTTTGTGTTAATAGAGTGGGCCTGAGCCTTAAAACAAGCCATTTCCCAATCCACTTCATGAATGTTGTCATTTAAATCAATTCTCCAAGCCTCTAGGTTCTTGGTAGATTCATCTTTGAATCTTTTTGAATCCTTGAAAAGTCATCTTTGAAAAGTCAATAATCACTCATAGATAGACATAGATAACAAGATAACTGACCCCTACCATCCATGTGGGATAGTTAATTCCTCAATCTTAGACAGTTGAGGCAGAGCTATTTCTTAAAAAGATGAATACATGACAAAATGTTGCTTTTTCAAATAAATCCAGTGTTTTCTCAATGCCTGTGGTGAACCACATCTTAAATCCACCGTTACTTCTCCCAGGTATAAAATCGTTGTCTCATACAGGGGAAAACTGTGAGGGCCAGTGGGTGTGTTGATGCGCAGAGTGCCACAAGGAGATGGTATTTCTAAGAAAGGGATTCTTTGTCTGTTTTTTAACACTTGCTGAATATAAACAGTAATGCTGTGTGATGCCGCGGCTGGCCACCGCGTCATCACGGCGTCATCACGACGTCATCACCGCGCCGCGGACGTAATGAACGCTATCTCCCCCGCTCAAACATCTCAGCACGGACTATTTG
>JAFBJR010000234.1:1088330-1179260 GCA_016785285.1 Brachirus orientalis
TTTTTTTTCATTTGGAGTATTGTGACCCTCGTGTCAGCTTTTCTTTTCCTTTTTTTGTATTTGTCACTGTAAATATTTCTGCACATGGGTGCCAATGGAGAATTAAAAAAATAAAAATGTTGCTGGCAACCAAGTTCCTGTACACGCCTCTACCTCCACTTGACTGCCTGCACGTTACCTCATAACATGCTGATATCTGCTCTAACTGCTTTTGCCAGGTTAAAAGTTGGCTGTTGCAGAAAGCAAAGGTTATAGGGGATGAGAATAAAAATGGATTGTGTTGATTTTTCCGTTACATTGCACTGTGCAATTATTTTGCATCATAAAGACAAGATGAAAAGTAAAATGAAACGTAGCTCTAAATTACTGCACTACATTGTTAATGAAGTATGATGATGGTCAAAAAGTCCTGCTCTCAAACATAAAGAAATTGTTCTTGAAAATAGAGGAGAAAAAAACACATCTTTTCTTATTTTGTTCCCTGCAGTAAACTTGCCGGATTCTGCAAATCTACAGGAGGTTCAGATTCCCGTCATTGGAAACAAAGAGTGCAACTGCAGTTACCAATTTGTAGAAGTCATAAACATCACTGACAACATGATCTGTGGTGGACAAGAGAACAAAGGAGCATGTCAGGTTAGAATAATTATGTGTGAAGTATCTGCATTCATTTATTGTCCACCACTTTATCCTCCTCATTGTGAATGCAAGGAGCTGGAGCCAATCCCAGCTGACATAGGGTAAAAGGCGGGGTCACACCTTGGACAGGTCACCAGTCCACTGCAGAGCAAACATACAGAGACAGACAATTACTCACTCTCAAATTCATACCTACATACTGTTAAAGGAAACTGGAGTACTTGGAGAAAACTCACAAACACACAGGGAGAACATGCAAACTCCATACAGAAAGGGTTGCAAACCCCAACCTTCTTGCAATGAGGCAACAGTTCTAGCCACAACACAGCCATGTGGCCCAAGTATCTGCATTTACTTGCTAAAAGCTGTCAGTGAAACGTTTCTTCTATTCTACAACACTTTATCCAATCAGGGAGCAAGAAAGCCACAAAGAGTCAATCCTCACTACTCGTGAAGTTAGCCCGTAGACTGTGTATAAGAAATGCACGTAGCCTTCCAATAAAGAAAATGAAGCCACAAAAGTTGGACAGTAGCGTTTATGCTGCATTTCCATCATGGTTAGGCTTGCATTTTGACTGAGAACAGTACATTTACTTGGTAGGGTTACTGGTACTTGGTAGGGGTGTGGGCCATGCTCAATGGCCGCATAGCATACAACAACAAACCATATAGAAAACGACACGACAACAATGGAAGACATCCAGCAGCTGTCATTTTCCTCCTCGATTTGTGGCTGTTTGTAGCTTAAATGGTGACTTCAAATGGGACTGTATTTACATATATTTCAAAATATCATAAGTGGACAGTTTCTGATGGCTCATAGTTCATGAGATATGATGTTCAGGATTATTTATTTATTTTATTTAGTGTCCCAATGGACTCATTTCTTGCAGACATTAGGGTCCAGTGCTCAATATTTAGCAGAAATTGGATGTACTATCCACAAGTGTATTTGTGACTAGTTTGTACACTTGTGTCTGAAGAGAGAGAGGTGTGTTTAGATCCTTTTAAGGCCACCATAATTCGCTGACACATTTATAAAAGGGAAGGGCTATGGAGGAATGCTTTGTTTGTCACAAATTCTTACAAACTGCACCATTAACTTGCATGTTTTACCTTTTGAAGGGGGATTCAGGTGGGCCTTTACAATGCTTACAAGGCTCACAGTGGATCCAGGCTGGAATCACCAGTTTTGGAATACCCTGTGCTCTTGGTGTCCCTGAAGTCTACGCGCGAGTGTCTCAGTTTGAGGCCTGGGTCAGAGATCAAGTGGGAGGAGCCAGTGTTGGCTTTGTGACGTTCAAATCCAATGGCACCGACCAAGACAGCAGCTTTGTGTGTGATGCAAATGATGGGAATGTAACCACAGCAGCTCCACCTCAGAACTCCACATCAGCATCTACTTCAACTGTCACAAATAAGTTTCCATTTGTTGTCATTGTGGTGTCAGTGATGCTGCAGCTACAGTCAGTGATGTTAGCTAAGTAGCACAGCAACTGTTTAAGTTCTATTCTTTTTCTCTTTTGAATTCCTCGTCCTTGTATTGCACTATTGTGAGTGGTGAGTCTTTCCAGTAGCTCTATGTGTAGTCTGGTTTTTCCAACTGCATGTACACCAACAAGTCTTCCAACGGGTTAGTGTTTTAATGTCTTTACATGCCTGTCATCAATCTGCTTCGTATCTTCTTCTTCGTCGTCTTCTTCTAGTTTCTTCCTTTAGGGGTCGCCCCATTGGATCACACGCCTCTATCTTGCCCTATCCCTTGTGTCCTCTTCTGTTACACCAACTGTCCTCATGCCCTACTTCACAACATCCATGAAACTTCTCGGTTTCTCACCATTTACATCCTCATGAAGCTATTTTGCAAACATGACCCCATTTTTCTTAGTGGGCAAAAGAGCAGCTGTTTGAAGGATTTTAGATATATGGTGGTATATAGATACAATATTTAGTTGGGTAAAGCATTGTGATCAAGAGTAGCTTTTTGTTAGAGTGTTAATGTAACTGAATTTATTTTGTCATTTGATATAGTATAAGGCCACCACTGTCAACTACCCCTGCATCTGTCCTCAGAACTAACTCAGATAAATATAATTCTAATAATTAAAAAAGTTTATTTGTGGGTTTCAATGTTACAGAAGAAATTAACATAATAACTGATTAGCAAATAAGTGGTTGATTGTAAGTAGTAAGTGGAATTAAGATAACAAACTGTGATTGCTTTTTGTGCTCTATTAAACCTATTAAACCTTCCAAAGGTGTACAAAAGATGTCTGCATCAATCAGTCCTTGGTCATGACTTCCTACTGTTCACTACATATGCAGTGAGAACATCAACCGAAACACTTCTTGTTTACTTCGAGTTGAGCTGCGCCAAGTGTCACGAGACTGCATTGCTTCACCTTGTTAACATTGTGTGAAGCAGAAGTTGACAAATGTTCAACTTTCTGCGTGTCAGCTCAAACATCAACATCAAATCCCATAAGCAAAAATCCCAGCACAGGCACTAGCCAATCAAATCACTTTTACGTTTAGTGCAAAACTTTACTTTTCACAGATCATCGCTCAAAAAGAGGTGTCACCTCTTAAGACTAGGTTCAAATTATGAGCTAAATTGTTCTGATTCATTATAGATAATATTTAACAGTTTAGATTCATGACTACATATGTCTTGCATCTGAAAATGAATACCCTGTCAAACAAAATGTACCTTTAATGATCCACCATGGGGAAATTCAGAAATGGAAGTTACTCTAGTGGATATGTAGGTGAGATTTACCTCTGGCATTCTCCTCTGTTGTTGTTTGATTTAGCTGCAAGCACCAAAAAAGTTGTCATAATTTGGCATGTTAAGACTTTCTTTTTTATGCTTTTTACTATCTGAGACCTTAAAGAGTGTATGAGGGATAATTTAATAATTCTGAAATGTCATTACTGAGTAAAATTTAAAATGAATGTTCAATGAATAGACTTATTGCTACATTCATGATTGTCCTCTGAGTATGTGAAAGCCTGAAATTTAATGTTTAATTGGTTAAAAATTAAGTCTCTCAGGCAAAGACTGCAAAGATGCTGACTCATGGAGAGTATTTACCTTGGCTAACGCCAGACTATCCATCTTAAACTCATTTGAGATTGAGGATGAGTCTGGAAAGGGTGTTGTCACCTCCCATTTTCAAGAGGCTTGACCAATGGATGTAGATAAAAAAAAACACGTTGGATAGACCTACAATCAATCAGACCACTGCTTTAGCATGTCAACAAACGTGTGCTTGTTGTAGTTTTCTAGGAGCGATGGCCGTCTAGAAATTGCATCTGTCTTTTGCCAGGGGGAGCTCCAACTGAAGGCAGCTGCTCTTTGGCAGCCTGAAAGCCCTTCCACACGCGACGATTTCACAGTGGGACACCCCCAAGTCCTCACTTACTGACCATGAATGACCCTGAAATCTTGTGAATGTGAATATCGAAAATTTATCACCCGAAAATTAATTAACTGCTGTGTTTTCACTGCCTTGGAATGCCATGTTGAACCACCATTGTACAATAACACAGATTTGACATTTAAACAATGGCTATAAAAAGGGCTCTTCAGGTTTTTATGATGCTAGAAATCTATTGTAGAGTCTCATATACACTTACTCCACTCAAGATGTAGAATTTAAGACCAACATTTAAATGAATTATTGTAAAGGTGTTTCTTCAGTACAGTTTAACATATAATCTAAAACTGCTGCTTTACGGTTTATCATTCTTTTAAGTGTAAACTGAAACAAGAATTTCAGAATAAGGCAAAAAGTGAAGGGGTCAGAGACAAGATGTTAGGGTTACTGCTTTATTACATGGTACTAAAGTGTATACTGCACTTGATGGAATTAGACCAAGGTAAATATAATATAATTTGTGTAAAAACAGTGTGGGAATCTTCACCCCAAAAAAGGTGCTTAAAAATAAATGGTAAGGGAATGGAGGCAGAACATTTTTCCAGAGTTTCCTAAGATACCAACAAACCAAAAGAATGATTTGTCTTTTGCTTTCTACCACGATGCTGTGAAAGTATGATTGTTCAATAAGCAGAGATGGTTTCAGAGACAGTGTCTAAGAACACATGACCTGTTCTGTGCTGTTATGTACTGATGTGTAATGGTGAGAAGAAGGAGGAGAGGGAAAGTTGAGTGTCCGTGCTCAATAAGCATGGTTTGCGACGAACAGTGACTCTCCACCGGCAGCACTGCTTCCAGTGGAAGCATATTTACCCTGGCAGGCCTGGCTGTTTGCCTGTGAGTAGCAGGAGAAGAACAGCATCATTGGACAGCGGTACATCATTAAAGGCTCATGCTATCTATATAATTAGCTATTTTATTTGGACATTTTTATTGATATTCACACATACCAGAGCTCTCTTGATGAACTCTTCCTGGCACGCCTTTCCATTCTCCTTCTTGCCACCCCAGGCTTTGAGGGCAGAGGCCTGCAGAGCACGGCCGTATGAGAAGGTCAGGGCCCAGGGTCTGTGAAGAGGGCACTGGTTCATGGCATTCAGGTTGACAGAGGCTTCCTCCTCACTCTGGCCACCAGACAGGAAGGTAATGCCTGTGCAGGATGATGAGAATTAAATCATGCACTTCATTAGACATCTAACTTTATGAAGACAATTCAATAAAGGACTTAAATATTGTAGTACATTTTGCATTCACAGTGAGAGATTGTATACAAGTAAACAGAAGAATGTTTTCTGCGTCTAGGTTACCTGGAACAGCAGGAGGAACAGTGCGGCGCAGGGCGGTGACAGTTGCCATGGCGATCTCCTGGTTGCTGTACTTGTGTGAGCAGGAGTGTCCAGCGGTAACCATGTTGGGCTTGAGCAGGGTGCCCTCCAGGTAAACATGGTGGTCAGACAAGGCCTTGTAAACCGCGGCCAGGACTTTCTCAGTAACGTACTGGCAACGCTTCAGGTCGTGGTCACCATCAGGAAGAATCTCAGGCTCAACAATGGGCACAATGCCATGCTAAGGAAGGCAGGGACATAAGTGAAAACAACCACATTAATCAGTGTCCTTGCAGTCTCCTGTGCAGTTCTGACAAATACAATAAGGTTCTCCCAAAGTTGTTATAGAATGTGGACCATAGATTGTATATAAGAAATGGATGGAACCACACTTGTTTGAAAAGTTAAGTCTATGAGGTAGGATGGAAGCAGTAGTTAACCCCCCAATGGATGACTCCTCTGGTTGCTAAAAGTCTTCTACCTCTCACTTGACTTATAACATCAGTAAAATAGTTCCTGAGGACTTAATTGTCTCAATCACTAGTTTCAGGTCTTTTTCAATAGAGCATGATGTCCAAATGATGTCTCATTGCAGAGGATATCCATAAAATGTCAAAAATGGACAAAACAAGTTTGTTAGGCAACCAGATGACTATGTCCATTTTTTTGTATAAGGTCTATTATGCAGCCTAATATAATCAACCATTCTTTGAGTGGCTCTCTCATCTGCCTGTATTGCTTCCACTGCAGACAACTGTGGAGGGGGACTATAATGCAAATTAAACCTCCTCTCATAGCTAACCCCTTATTAATAAAAAAATAAATAACAATACGGACAATACGGTTTTGTAACATATGTGGCCTACCATCTGGCAAATGCTGGCATAGCGAGCCAGGACGTTAGCGTTCTCAATGATAGCCAGGCGTGAGGGAGTGGTGGGGGTGATCTTCAGCACACAGCGCCACTTGGCGAAGTCAGCACCATCCTTCTTGTACTGGGCACAGCGCTCATACAGTCCATCAAGACCTGTGAAAAATGGGGAAGATAAGTTAGACAGTGATGCAAAACACTGATGCATGTTTCTAAGTCAAAATCTCTTTGTTCTCACCCTGGGTGGTTGTCTCGCCATTGGTTCCAGCCAAGGGAACGACACCTTTGTCGACCTTGATGCCCACCACCATGCCTCTTTCTTTGAGGTACTGGGGGAAGGTTTTGCCATCATCAGTCTTCTGGTACATGGTCTCATGGAAGAGAATAACACCACCAATGCAGGGCTTGACGCGGTCATCAGCGGTGAAGAGAAGCTGGCGGTACAACCTCCTGTTCTCCTCAGTGTTCTCAGCGTTGATGCTCTGGAAGCGCTTGGCGACGCTGCCTGGAGGTTGCAGAAACAGATGTCATCAGAGGGGGAGGAGTTACATTAGGAATACGGAAAAAAAGTGGTAAAGCAGAATATTTTGAGGTATGACAGCAAATGACATAATGGTAGTCTTGAGACCTAAACTGTCAGGTCTGGTCTGGGTTGTCCCTTTGCTTCTGGTTTTTATTTCCTGGTCTTATTGTAACTGTTTTGACCTCCTGTGGAGCTGTTTTGTAGGAGGCTGGTTGACAGGTGAGGCGGGGACATTGTCAGCACAGCTGCCTCCAATCTTCTCATCAGCTGGTCCCCATTTATACCTGGATTTCCTGTCACTCCTCGTCAGCGCGTCTCTCCAGTTCAGTCGGTACCAAGCCTCATCATATGCCTCTTAAATACTCTCTACTAGTGTTTTTTGGTTCATGTTTTTCATACCAGCTTTCTAATGCTCGCTATTTGTTCTCCCCTCTAGTTCATTTCGTTCCTGAGCTCCGCCTCACCAGCCGGCCAGCTTCAGCGTTTTTTGTTCTGTTTATATGGCTGGTATTTTTGTTAGAGTTTTTGTAATAAATCTGAGTTCTCCTTTTCTCCTTTGTTTTCCGTTTTTGGTCCCTTTTCTTTTATGGTTGTTTCACAACCTTGACATAAACATCACCTTAGGAGCAGTGTCAAATACAGCCAGTGGGTAGCATCAGAGGTCCTTTAAATTGATGGGGCACATTTCTCAAACATATCTGTCCCTCTTGCCATTAAAGGTTAATTAAGCAGCTGTTGAGGTCAATTCTGTGTAAGACATGGTAATTATTCACCATAACTGTCTATTGTATCGTATTGTGATATTTATTGTATCATGAGTTTAGATATATACATATTTCAGACTAAAGCAACAGGTTTACTAATTATATTTCCTCAGATACTCTCATAGAAATTTGCTGCGGGACAAGCACACTTGATTCTAAAAGGGAATGGTACATTGTACAGCAACGGCAGGATTGCTAGTTGACACCTGTTTTAGGATTGCCACCCTCTGTCCCGAGCTCCTCTTATCAGATGAGCATAGACAGATGGTGCTTTATATGCAATTATTTTCTCCTTCTCTTTTTTTCATTTTGATTTTTCGTAGAAGTTTCCCTCCAATGTTGTTGCCTATTCTGGAGTAGCAAGCATTCCACTGATGGTATGCAGAGATGGTGACGTGGAAAAGGTAATCTCTCTTTGAACTGCCTTGTGATTGTACAAAGCCTCCAGGAAAACAAAAGATTTTATTGTGAGGCTGTAAGCAGAAGTGCTGTTCCCTCACATATCCCTTGATCTATATCGTACTGAAAGATTTAATGGAATCATTGATCAAGAATGCCAAAAAAAAGTCCTGCCCACTGTACCTTTAAAATAACAAGTAGATTTGGACATGGTCCACTTCCTTTTACTTCCTTTTAATGCACATCTATTTCCTAATTGTTCTGTTCTACATCTAAATAACAAAAGCTTTATTGAGAATGTAGTCATCTTGAATAATCTCAATTATACAGTATAATTGTTGTGCTTAAAGATTTGAAACCACCAAAATAAAATTTTCTTAAAATTCTTTACCGGTGGACTCGTCTGCAGCAAGGATTCCCTTGCCGGGAGCAACGATCCTCAGAGCGATATCATTGAGCTCCTTCTTCTGCTCAGGAGTGAGGAAAGGATATGCGTGGGGCATCCTGGCTCTGGATTAAAGAACAATTATTTAGATAATAAGGAAACATTACACAGAGGGAAAACAAAATTCAAGTGAAAAAAAGGTGCTGCATCCATCACTAGGTTCCTGCGAATAGCGAGAAACCACAGTCAAGATGTACCTGTGTAAGTAATGCAGGTCAGTCATTCTGAGGCGCAAGCAAACTAAAACTAATAGTGTGTGTGTGAAAGAAAAAAAAAGAAAAAATAGTAGATTCAAAAAGATACATTTTCCAAATATCTGTATGATTTATCTTTGTACATCAGAACCTTGTACACAGTCTTCAAAAAGAATTGTTATTGTTGAACGCATGCTGTTGTAATCTTTCTGATTTGTCCTTTTTTGTTTCATGCCATTATTTAGGCACAGGTGACTCTGAGGTGGTGGGAGAAAGGCACCAAACCAAATTCTGCTTAAAGCCCTTTAAAGACTTGACTGAATGCCAGTAAACACAAGTGGTTCACTGACCACAGCCCTGTGAGTGACATGACACACACACACACAAAGGTCTGTGTTCCAATTACAGTGGTACCCCCATACACAAGTCTGCTACTTTATGTATAAAACTAAACATGTTTAACACTATTTCTGTAGTTCTGGACTGAAGGTGTCTGCCCCTTCCCCCACAGTAAAATGGGGCTCTCTCCCTTGTTTAACATCTCCAACCAGCTGGTGCTCTCCTGGTGCACACTGCAGTTGTTGCAGTTTTAACCACTCACACTGTCAGTGTCAGTGTCAGAGAGGCCTCCACTCTTCTCCTCTGCTCCGTCCTCTATGTATCTGACCACCCTTTGTAGAATCATGACAGGAATGCGGATGACCTTTTCTATTTTCTATCCTCTTATCCCTGACCTTTCTGATCTCCTTCTCTGACCCTTCCCTCTTCATTCCACCTTCCCTGCTCCTCTATCATCTCCCCCCCCCTTCCTCCCTCCCTCCCTTCCCTGTCATGCTTCAACCTATTAATAGGCCAGTATAAATATACTCAGACACCACTGACGGACAACTGCAGCGTTTTGTTTAGTAAAAAGGTGTTACATAAATGCTACTTGCTTATTCACACCCTGCACTCCTCAGATACCATGTTCTCTGCAAACAGGAAGCTTAGTAACTTGGACAATGTGGACATATTTAGACACAAGAACGGACGTGAAATAATGAGTCACTACTGACTGCAATGCAGTGGAAAATTTTCATCGCACACAAAAAAAGGGGGGGTCGGGGGGTGGCGTCATGTCAGTTAGTGGCTAACTATTAGCTATATATGGCACTCACACTGTGTTTTAATGTTGTGGCAGATTGGCAGACATTTACCGCGATGGAAAATAAGACAAAAGACTGTGTTAGTTTTAAGCCACTTTGATAAAGTCCAGGTGACGTCCTTTGACATAGTTATACACCAGTCAACAACACTGTATGTATGTGTGTGAAAATACAAAATACTGAAGGAGATTGTGAGGACTGGGTTATTAGTGAAGAGTGAACGTATTATTGCAAACATCACAATATTGTTGTCCGTTTGAAGAGTCAGATGTAAATACGATGCACTGTCGACTGCAAACAGTCACAACACATTTGCTCAAGCAAAATGTGAAATGTGACATCTCTGAAATGTGTGAAATGTCATGCACTTCATGCACTGAGAGAACAAAATTATTTCACAAGTTGGACAACAAAAAAGGCAATCAAAGCAATGCATTTTGTAATTTCTTTGCTCCTTTACCTTTGAGTTTAGGAGGAGAGCTGAGAGAAGAGAGAGGGAGGGAGAGGCTCTCTGGCGTTTGTCTGCGACACCACTACAGCCTGCTGGCTCTTGAATTTATCCTCCCATTGTGACCCCTCACATTTCAGCGTCTGGCTATAAAAAGAACAGGATGCAACCAGAGCTGGCCTGTGACATTCAGAGAGACTGGAGCTGGAGTAGCCTGGGAGTGGACACGCACTGAAAGGGCAAAGAGTGTTTAAGTGAGTGGTGGACAAAGAGACAATGTGACAAACACTCACTATACAGAAGATTTAGGGATTTAGGGATTTATTCTGCAAACAGGTAGAAGGGGAAAAAAGGATATTACACAGAAATCCTCTGTAAATATATGCTTGAAGGCTCACCAGATAAAATCTATGCATGCTTAAGTCTATGATATTTTAAGGATATAATCATGACTTTACTGGCTGCAAACTGAAGTTTTGTAAACCACTTGTTCTCCTACACCAAAGTCCATAGAAAAACAAACAAAACGATTTTACGTCACAGCAGATCCACACAGTTGATCCACCGCTGCATCATCACTAAATTTAAAACTGAACCCATTCTTCAGATTCACCTGAGTGACACAAACTTGCCAAACGAGGCAGCAGTAGACCAGCAGATCATCCTGTGTCCCAGAAACACATATTTTCTCTATGGACTTTGGTGCACAAAGTCAGGGATGATGTATACATTTGGTGAGATACAGCAGGAAACACATTCTTAAGACACTTTAGACTTAAGCCAGTGTTGATTTTATGAGATGTGCCTTTTGTTTAGTTGGTAAAAGCCTGTTTTTCCCTATATCCATGCAGGCAGTCATGTTTTCAGTGAGAGCATCCATGTCTCAGCAAGCTCTTGACACATGAATCATACACAGCACAATCAGCACTGACTATGAGTCAGTACCTTATATACCCACATAATTATACAGTGAATATTGCTGCAACCCTGCACATCCATGATTCAGGCCTTTTCCAACTATATGTTGCAGGGGGAAAATGCTTATATATGCTTATATATTAGCGTATTATATATATATTATATTATATATTCATATATTATTTAAATGTAGCTGATTTAGTACATTTTCCAGATGGCATTTGAAAGAGTATATGGATCTCTCTCTCATACTCATGCTCACACACACACACATGCACGTACGCAGACACAGTGGAGCATGTGACAACTTTGCCAACCTGCCCTTAGAAATCCAATCCAGACACAGCAACATGGTGCACTAATTCTTGACCTTTTCTTGACCTTTCTCTGTTGCCTTTGGTTTTCAGTGAAGGTTCAAAGCGTGCTCAGCAAAGGTCAAACATGCACATCCTAACGTTGCTTCATGTTTTAAATTTCTTACTCAGATGTGTTAGGTTATGTCACTTTGAACAGATGTAAAATAAGGTACCGGCACTGTAGTGATGGTCACAGTGACTGTGTCTGTGGCTGCTGCTAATCATCTGTGAGCACTAGCAGTGAGGCAGGCTCACTTCCTGTTCAGAGGCTGTGGGCTGATACAGAGTTGTGACAAGAAGATAAAAAAAAAAGCTGTGTCATTCTGTTTGACATCTGTCCTGTCAAAAGGTCAAAAAGGTTCTGCTTTCTGAGGATCATGAATTCTTGACTTCACACAACTTAGGCAATATCTGCAGTATCAATTCAACCACCCCTTTCTGTTTCCCCAAACTTTCAAGACCACAATGCACCAAATTTAAGGAACATATATACATAACATACAAACTCAGTGGTTTTATTGTTTTTTTAAATGGCCTTCACAGGCCATGTAATAACAGATGTAAAGTTTCTTAAAATGTTTAATTTTTAACTCAACTGTTACTTTAAAATAATCTCAAATTTAAACAAGCAATAAAAATCTAAACTATTAATTTATGCACAGATTAGAATTTAATAAATGAGTAATTGTATGTTTATAGTCGTTTGTATTTCCCTTATATGTGCATGTTTATCTTATATACTTTAAAAAAAAGTTCAGTACAGTTGGAGAAAACTTTATATTGTGGTAGATGATCCTAGTTTTGACATATATAGCCAAACTTAAAACCATATAACTATGCCAACTTCCATGGTTATTTACATATTTTTTATTTAATTATTATTGTCTGTTTATGCTTATTTTGTGTCTGTTCTCATGTCATTTTATAAGAATATTTCCATATATCCTCACTGCCTTAGTCTTTGTTCTTCTTCATTCTTTTTGTTGTGTGATGTGAAACACATTCAAATTTGCCTTGTTTGTAGCTTGTATTTTTCTTTTTTTAGTATATAATGAAATAAACTAAGAACACACCACTCTCTTTAGTTTTAGTTAAAAGCCAAGGAGTAAAAATTAGTTATGAGACGATTATTAAAATTATGTTCAATGGGAACATAATTTACAAAACTGACATCCTGTTTGAAACTAGTAATTAAGACCATTATCATTAAAATGTTAAAAAAAAAATCAAGTTTGAGGTAGAAGCACTAATAATTAGTGCTTTTAATAATAAGCAATTATTCTTTGAGCACTGGTTAAACAACAACATTCTGTTTGTGAAACAGTTATTTTGATAATAATGGACATTTGTATTTATATGGTTTCAAAGTAGTACAGTATTCCTGTCTCCAAACACAAATGTAATATTGTTATATAATAATGTGTTGCCATCTCTAGAACCAGTTACAGTATTACTGTATAATATTAATAAAGGATTACATTGTCACACACCACTATTTGCTCACAAACATTTAATCACAAAATAAAGCAATGCTTGATGTCTCTCAAATGTCTCTTGCAGAGCCGGCCCATGGCATAAGAGAACCAAAGGACTGCTTGGGGCCTCCTGATCACCAGGGGGCCCCAATAGTGTGTGGGAAGATAAATATTTTAACATATTAAAGAAATCTAGATAGCTTTAGATACAGTACATTCATATATTTAAATAGTGTTTATTGTAGGGTATTTGGTTTTATTTTTGTTAAAGACTGCACATTTAGTGCAAATTTGTGCCTCTATTTCAAGTTTTAAAAAGCAAGGCTATTAAAGTGTTTTACTAGTTTGCAGCAGATGAGAGATGTCTGCTATATTGTCTTTTAGTCAGATAGTCAGAAGATAGGAGTCTCTGTTTTTGATTAAAAAAAATAAAATCACCCATAAATTCATAAAAAAACCTCATTTGCTAATAATATTTAAGGAATTACGGTATATAATTTAAAGACATTTTCCACTTCAGATCGCTATGGTTACTTAAAAGAACACTCCAGTACTTCAACTTCAAAATATTTGTTATGATTAATGAAAAACTAAACTGGCCACCTGGCTGATATTTAGGGGCTGGATTCCGGGGTCTGTTAGCCAGGTGCTGATTGTGTTGGGCGATCCTGGTGAGTCCTGCCCGGGCTGCCCTCCAGACAATATGGCAGCAATGAAGATGGGCACAAACGGATGGGACAGCAAACTCCTGGGATGAAAATAGTGGGAGCTCAAATCCATAGCTGACCATGAAGGCCGTCATCCCGGTGGAGGAGTTGGTCAGAGAGTTGTATGCGTACTCTATCCATGGTAGTTAGAATCTCCATGAGGTCAAGTGCTGGCCTGCGATGGACAGGAGGTTGGACTCCAGGTCCTGGTTGGCAGTTGCTCTGGGGACAATAGCCAGAGGAAAGGCTGGGGTTTGCACTGAGTGCTCTATTAAAGGCCTGCCACACTTGAGAACAGAATTGAGGGCCACGGTCCAACTCAATGTCCTTTGGAATTCCATGGAGGCGGAAGACATGGCATGAGCAGGTCGGCAGTGTCCAGGGCTAAGGGTAACTTGGGGAGTGAGATAACACTTGGAGAACCTGTCAATGATGGTGAGGATGACTGTTTGACCATTGAAAGGGGGCAGACCAGTTACAAACTCCAGGGCAATGTGAGGTAATGGGCAGAGGAGACCAGCTGGAGGGTGGTGTGACGCCTTCCCACAGGCACAGACAGAGGAGGCAGTGACAAACTCCTTCTCGTCCCCAGCCATGGAGGGCCACTAGGACCTCTCCCAGAGGAAGTGAAGAGTATGGGTAACCCTGGGATGACAGGCCAGCCTGGAGGAGTGCCCCCACTGTAGGACGTGGAAGCGTAGCCACTGGAACCTTTGGTCCAATGGTCCCGTCCTGGGATCTGGTTCTGGCTGCTGGACCTCACGGACGACTCTCTTGATTTCCCAGGAAGTGGCACCAACAAAACAGGAAGGAAAAAGGACAGGCAGATCATTCTCTTCCTGGTGGACCAGGTTGTGGATTCTGGAGAGGGCATTTGATTTGATGTTTCTGGAGCTGGGTTGATAGCAGAGTGTGAAGTTAAATCTGTTCACGAACAGAGACCAACGAGCTTGAAAAGAGTTTAAGAGAGGTTTTTATGGTCTGTCCAAACTAGGAAAGGCAGCTCAGGTTCTTTCAACTAGTGTATCCACTCCTGCAACGCAGTAACCACAGCAAGCAGTTTACTGTTACCAATATCGTAATTAGATCCTACAGAGGATAGCTTATGTGAGTAGAAGGTGCAGGGGTGGAGCTTTTGATCTTCCAGATCATTCTGGGAGGGCACCGTCCCGATTCTACAATCCAAGGCATCTATCTCAACAATGAATTGGTGAGAGGAGTCAGGAATGGTAGAGGACTAGGATGGTGGCAAAAAGCTCCTTAAGCTGGTTGAATGCGGCCTCCTCCACAAGAAGGGTGACGAGACGGAGGTTAACCTGGTGAGGGGAGAGGCCATCTTGTTGTAATCCCAGATGAAGTGCTTGTAAAAACTGGCAAACCTCAGAAACTGTTGGAGCTATTACAGTTGTGTGTGTGGTGGTGGTGGGGGGGGGGGGGTAATTTGGCTGATGGGAGAGTCAAACTGGAAAGTAGGTCAATGGAACAGTTGTAGGGTCTCTGGGGAAATGCTTACAAAAACCACCCAGGTCATGATAACAGGAAGGGACAGAGGAAAGGTCGGGAGGTGTTTCAGGAGTGAGCATAGGGTGACAGACAGGTGTAGGTAAACAAAAGCAATGAGAATGGCAGAAGGTTCTCCAGTTAACAATGGAAGAAGTGGGCCAGTCAAGGTGAGGCTTGTGGAGCCTTAGCCAGGGGAGACCTAACAGGTGACGACAGGGAGATGATCACTAGAAAGGAAATTAACTTGAGATGGTTACCACATAATAAAAAGATAGGGGATTAGAGATAGGGGAACTGTCTGTTAAATCAAAGTTATGAGGGATGAACCACAGGGAAGCACACCCAGGTCTGGGGGGATCTATGGGGATCTATGAGTTCAAGGAGTCTAAGGAAGTCTGGGTCAATGAAATTATTGTCAGTCCCAGAATCAATCAAAATCTGAAGTGTGTGAGTGGAGCCCTGGTGATACTCACTTGGATGCTCTTCAACAGTAGATGCATAGACCAAGTCTTTGTCTCCTCTGTCGCTCGATGGGGGTCAGGTGAGTACTGCCGAGTTGCATGGGTTCTATGGAGATGGAGGGATCTCCATAGAACCCATGGAGATCCCTCGTGGAGATTCACATGAAAAAACAGTGAATCTTGGATCAAAGTTTGTACCACGTGTTGTGATTTAACGCTCTGGCGACTGTGGAACCAGGAACCAGGGATTATAAAGTAGAGAGCTTATGAGTTGCAGGTGCATCCTCAGGAACAGCCAAACCTGTAAAACTAGAACAGAAAAACAACTACAGCAACAACTAATATTTATTGATCTTGAATTGAAATGAATCCATGTATTAATGTAGGTCTTTGCAAAATAGGTTCTTGCATCTTTTTTTGGAGACTAAATGAAACCCTGTGAATGCTTGCTGGAGTGGATTGAAAACAGAGTCAAATTTGTAACCCCTCCTACATACCAGTTCCCTTAACTGGCTACTTTTGAGTCTGAACAAATTTCTACAACTTCCTCTTTGACACACTCATCACTTGCTCATGCATTTATGTGAGCTAAGAGAATAAATCACATTTTTTTGCACTTTTTTTTCCACAGGGGAAACACAATGGACTGGACAATAACAGTTTTCTTGTCAGGTAAGAAACCTTTGTTTTCTCCTTTCAGTCAGTTGATGCAGACCTACACAACATTAATAACATTTGTCATCACATTTATAGGATAAATATCCCCTTTCTTCATCAAAATGACAACACTACGCACAGACAAGAGCTTATTAATGCACAATGAACCAATCCCATTATTATGAATATGTGCTTATTCAGTGCACATGTCCTCTGTTAAAAGTCTATTTGGAATTTAATTAACTAATTAACTTTAACTGTGCAGTTACAAATATTACATGTTTGTGTTTGCCAAACATAAGAGAAACATTATCTACTGTATCTCCACATATATGAGATATGTAAGCCAATGTAGGTCAAAAAGGCTTTAAAGTGTTGTAATATTGTGTGTGTGGGGGCGGGGGTTCAGAACCAGGCAATTTACTTTTTATACAGTACTACTATACCCCTTTATTCTTCATGCTTACACTAAAACAACTACTGCATGTCCTTTGAAAATGTCGAGGACACCACAATTACCCACCATCCACTAAATATACTGTATGACAGTTTTCATTTATCATTGCCTGTTCACACAATTTCCTGTTACACTGCTTGTCATGAAGAAAAACACACACACTTTCAAACAAAAGAAAAAAAAAACATCATCGCCTATGTGTTTCCATATATAGTAGTATGGCCAACATCTGTACTTTTCACACGATTCTCAGTATTGGTGTTAAAACAAAAAAAAAAAATAATAATAATAATAAAAAATATATAAAAAGCACAGGGACTTAGCAATGTAATTTATAACTTGTGCATATATTTATTAATTCTTTCCAATAAAAGTAAAGAGATGGCAACACATTATTATATAACAAGTAATAAAAAATAAAAAATAGATTTGCCACTGTGAGTTTAGGGTTGAGAATTTAAAACTCTCTGACTACTGGTATGAATAGAACAGTTCACACCACACTTGCCCGATAAAGATACTGAAAGTAACACATGCAGTCTAGAAAAAATTATATACATATATATATACACAGTTTTAGTTTGCTGGGACACGGGAGCTGCTTGTCTACTGATGCCTTGTTTATTAATTTGTTTGTGTCACCGAGCTAAATTCAAATGAAGTTTTTCAAAAACTAACGTAACAAAATGACTATTTTGAAGTGACTGATGAAGGCAGCAGTGGATCAGCAACTCCTTTTCAGCATTACATGAAATCACTTTTTTTCTCTATGGTTCAAGGAATGGGCAGTTTACAAAGCAACACAAACTTCTGTTTCCTGTTGAAAAAGGCTGTCTGTCAGCAAGATAAATGAGCAAAAAAAAGCAAACAGAATCAAATAAAAAATATACTTAACGGCGAGCGTCTGTGTTGCCTGCTGGTTTCTCTGTACAATAAAGTCAGTGCTGACTGTGCGTCAGTACTTCATACAACCTGACTTCAAAAAACTCAGAACTACTATCTTTTTAACAATATACACATACTGGCTTTAGATTGATTCACAATTTTGTCTTTTGTCATTTGTAAGTGCTAAAAACAGCACTTTGTTTCAATATTGATCCCGTGGCGTGGAAGTCATGGAGTCATAACGCTGAGGGGTTTGGCCACCGGGTGGTGCAAAGGAAGTCAGAGTAAGATGCCACGTTTCGTGGCTTCTATGACATAAGCAAACATTTAAGAGAAGAAAAAGGTTGCTCTCTGCTCCCCCCGACACCCACTCTGTTACATGTTTGTTCTTGTTTTTATTTCCTCAGCTTACTTGTGAGTGCTCCACTTGCACAGTACTCGCCAGTTGGAAGAGGGCAAATATATAGGTGCTCCTCTACCTCCTGCCAAATCGTGCAAATTCGAGGTAGGAGACTATTCATCTGTGACTGTCCTTTGACATTTACGACTTGAGTATTTTAACATTCATGTTTTTGTTTAGTGCCAGAATATGCAGTCAACATGTCCCTTGGTTTGACAATGGAAAGTGACCCTGACACACAAAGAAGTATGGTGAGTTGTTGAACCACAGAGATTTCCAGTATAGTGTTAGAGCAGAACTTTACAAGTCTTGGAGCTTTTTTTTGCCTTTTTCTCCATCCCCACTCACAGTTTCGGAGTAAATATTTTCACAACACCGCCGTAAACATCCATCCATTGTCGGCCTCTTATCCTCACTGTCGTAAAAACTCACTGCTGACGCTTCCCCTCCCTTACCCTCTCCTGGCCATGTGCATTATGTCCATGTCTGTCAGCACTCCGTGTTGAATAAGACAGATCCTATCACATCTTATCATTAAAGGCGATGAAAGTTTGTGTCCATCTTTGTTTTGAAATCTCTTATAGCGTAGGTACAGGACTTAGTTAAACTACATTAAGTGGTTTAATGACAGTATTTTAGCTGAATGTTAGAAGGCTTATTTAACCTTTTATACTGTATAATCTTACATCCACTTTAAATATAATTTTTTATAGCTTTATTGGTGAGACAAACAAGGACACTGTGATATAATAGACAAGCAGAGAACAAAAAAAAGAAAAGAACAGCTTGTGTTGCGACCTGGTATGCTGTGTGCAGTGATTGTGGGATTTGGGATTGAAGTGAGAGTTAACAAAAGCACTGGATTAAGTCTAAAGGATTTAGGACTGCAACACCTGGTCAAAAAGAGAGCGAGATGAAGTTTTGTGTCTGCTCACCAACAGAGAGAGAGAGACAGGCGGTTCTTCTCCACCCTTTAAAGGAATGGATTTAGATGTGATTCAGGTGTGAGCATTGGAAGAAAGAGTGAATTTAGAAATATATATTATAAAATGATTTGATGTATTTAAAACCATGTACCTATTTGTGTGTATGTAGCTCAAAACATGGCTGACCTTGCCTTCAGTATTATGAAAACAAATAAGAGATGTTCAATTAAAATCTGTCTGCAAATTAAGTGCATTTTTTTAATCAAGCAGTCTTACCCAAATAATCCTAATGTATTAAAATCTGAAGCGAATGATGATGGAGAGGAATCATGTATTGTCAGACCATAATGTTACAGATGCAGCAGAAATGTCACGGTTCACAGGAGAATCACGTTCAGTGAGAGCTACAGAAACAGTCCTTTTGTGTCCAAAGTAGAAAGGGAATTGGACTTGTGTTCACATCTGTTTTTCTGTATGCTGGCCCTGTACAAAAAAAATCCAAACTAAACTAAAAAACCCAAGGTTAAAGAAAACAGAGCATCAAAAACCAACAATATGGAGTAATCCTGAGGGGAGATTGGGGGTATGATCTTCTGTGGTACAGATAATATGTAGGTGTAAAGTTGTACCATCACTATAACAGTAATGTTTTCAGTCAATTATTTTCTCTGTCCCCAAAGTCTGTGCGTCTCACTTCACATAAAATATTAATTAAATTGTCATATTTTGCTCAATAAAATGACAGAATATGTTATGTGTTGTGTTATGTGTATAAGTTTGTGTTGATTACATGCAAAAGAGAATTTTATAGTAAAATCCTGGTTATTTAATGGAGAAAAATAAGACTTTCTTTTTACACTCCAGTCTACTGACAACCTGCACACTCCCTATTCGCTATAAACCTTTATTTATTATTTTTAGTTGAGTTTATATTTGACACATTATCTATTACAGTGTATATTTCAATTGTGTATTTTTGCCTAGGCTTGTTATGACCTTTAAATGTATGTAAATAAACATAATATTAATCGAAATAAAATGTATTATTATGCTGCTGCTTGAAATAATATGGCACAATCATCATGTGGTCTGATAATGATCATGTCTTTTTTTTCAGGTATGTGGACCAACCATCCCAAAGGACTGCGGAAGTATCACCATGTACAATGGTGCATGCATTGAGATAAATCATTCTAATCGTGTTAGCTCCATCGTGCCTCCTTCTCCTCGAGGTAAATACATCATGTTGAGTATATGAAACGTTACAGGTAGGTCTGATGTTATCATCCTTCTGCACACACTTTCATACACTGCACTGGATTATGAGTTCTTGCCCTCTTACAATAATGATATTGACAGCAAAGTCTTCACAAATAAAGGTTGTTGTTTTTTTAAATTGTGGTTGTATTAGACATTGACACATGGCCAGCACTAACTGCTGTGCTTTCCCCTGCACCAAAAATCAATCTAGTGGCTCATTCTCGTTTAAAAACATGGCCACCATTGGGAACACCAGGAAAAAAAAGGATTTTAGATACTTAACAAAAGCCTTGCGTGATGAAAAATCATACGTCTGTGATACTGTAAGACAGCATTTCTGACTGGAAACTGAAGTTTGTTTTGCTTTGAAAATTGCTCCCTCTCCCACACCAAATTCCAGAGAAAAAAATCAATGATTTAACATCATAGCATAAAGTACTGATCCACTCCTGCCTTGGTCAGTACATTCAGTTTAGTTATTTTGTGGCTCTGCTGTTTGAAATTCCTTATTCAGATTTACCAAATTGATGCAAATTTGACCAAAGGAGGCAGCAGTAAACCATCAACTTCTATGTCTTTGTAAGCTTAATATGCTGATTTTCTCTATGGAATTTGGTATGGGAGGATGGGCATTTTACAAACTTAGGCTTTTTTGTTCTTGTAAAAGGCTCCAATAATGCTGCAATTAATTCCTATGGTATGGTAGCCTATATGTTAAGGTTTGTTTTCACAGTACTGCTATTATTGTAGGTGAAAGAATGTTCAAAGTTGACCAAAGTTCTTCTCATTTCTGGATCCTGTCTTTGACAGACTGTCGGACTGAAGCCGATATTGCTTTTCTCCTGGATGGTTCAGGCAGCGTATCTGATGACGATTTTAAAAAAATGAAGGATTTTGTGAAAAACCTGGTCCGTCCATTTGTGGGAAAAGATGCACAGGTAAAGGAACATGTCATTAATCCAGTTACATTCTTGTACAGAATTATTTGTTGTTCTGTGTTTTGAGTAACAAAGAAAAGTCAACATTTGTTTTCATAACTGCTAAAGAGTTGCCTTTTTTTCTCTTCTCGTTTGCAGTTTGCTGTTGCACAGTTCTCAACTAATCCCCAGGTCCACTATTACTTCAACACTTTTTTGTCATCTGGTGATTGGGAAACTAGAATTGACAATATTAAGCAAAAACAAGGAGGAACTTACACAGCTGAAGCCATCAAATATGTGGTGTAGGTGCTGATATGATGCTACGTGTACATGTTTAGTTCCTTTCTCATTCTCAGTTCATGTCTTATTCATTCTATACTTACAATCTGAGTTAGTTAATATCATAATATAGTATAATAATATTTTTTGTGGCTTTGTATATTGAAAGTGTATTTCAAATTATAGTGAATGGGACAGTCGCAAATATTGATATGAAATATTTCTTTTTTACTTTCTTGGATCAGTGGCAGAGCTAACATTAGGCAACTTGTATAACTTTGATACTGCAAGAGAACTGACAAAATTCTATATCTTCTATAACCAAACCTGAAACTGAATTCATTGTGAAATGTAGTGATGTTATATTTTTCTTGGTTTGACAGCCAAAATGTTTTCACATCACAACGTGGTTCCAGATCAAATGTGAAGAGGATTTTGATTGTCATTACTGATGGAGCATCTCATGACCGTAATAGCCTTGGATCTGCAGCATCCTTAGCCGAGAGTGAAAAGATTGTTCGATTTGCTATTGGGGTATGTTGTCAATTTCTTTTCTACCTTTCTTGTTTTCCTGGAACCCTCTCTTATTTCACAGTGTTTTTTAATTACTTTTATATTATCACAATAACCATAACTACAAGTTATGAATGACAGTTGGACAGGTGGTACGGTGAAGATGCAAGAGTAGAGGTCACGTAAGGGGATGAGTTTAAATACCTGGGGTCAACCATCAATAGACAGTGCACAAGAGAGGTGAATAGGAGTTCAGGCAGGGTGGAGTGGGTGGAGATGGTAGTGAGACCTGCTATGATGTATGGTGCTTAGAAAGTGGCACTGTCTCAAAGACAGGAAGCAGAGCTGGAGGTGATAGAAATTTTGTTGAGATTGACCAGGATGGACAGAATTCCATGGTAGCCCATCTGTGTTTGCTCGCATGGGCTTTCCAGGAGGAGCCAGTATTTCTGAAACCATATGGGACCTGCATAATTTGCCCACTTAGTACCCAGGTAGCCTGAAAAGGGTACTAAGATGGCATGGGCTGGAAGTGCGCAAACCTGTTTGGGACCCATACTGTCAGCCTGAATATAACCATTATGCATGCATATTCTCTCCATGATTTTGTAGGTTTCCCTTGGATGATCCGGTTTCCTCCCACTATCATAACATGTGTTAGGGTACTGCTCCTGTCAGGGCCCATGGCCAAGGCAGTGACATTCAATCGGACGTTCCTGTAGTCCCCAGTTGCATTTTTTATGAGGATTCATTGTAGAAGATGGGTAAAATGCAGAGGATTAATTTCTGCACCGTTGCAGCAAAAAGGCCTATTGAACTCTATGCTTGGCAAAGTCTTCAGAAAGCCACAGAGATTATACAGAGTGAGCCACCATGAGGTGGTCACCAACATACTGAACCTCCATTGTGGTGATGTTTTTTAGCTTTGCTCCTGGCTTTGAAACTGTTTTCATTTCAGTTTCCAATTCCCTGAGTCAGCTCTTGATCAGTGAGATGGCGTATGGTAGCAATAAATATGACAAAAATTGAGGGTGCCAGTTTCCACAGTGAAAGGCTCAGACGCTTTGAGCACTGTGGCTGACATTCCATCATGTAGCAGCCTCAGTATTATGATATTTTTACTGTGGCAGCTGTCTCTTAAAACTATGCTCCACAGAGTGTGATGGTCTACTGTGTCAGAGCCATATGTCAGAAATATGAAGGCCATGTACAGAGGCTGTTTTTGCGTATAGTATGTTTCCTTGATGTGCTCTGAAAATCATGTCTGGTGTACCTCTGGGTGGGTAAAAGCCCCATTGGGATGCATACAGGTCCTTTTCAAAATTCAGTGACGGGATGACCAGCAATTTTATTTGTTATATAAATAAGATGAGAATGATTGACGTTTAAGTTTACAGTTCAAGTTCATCTGACCCTGTGAATTTTAACTTTAGACGATTGTTTTTTTGTCCAGACTATGTAATAAATATATTTTCTCAACATCCCTAGGTGGGGGGTGCATTCAGTGATGCTGGCGCAAAAAGGGAACTGGACACCATTGCGTCTTCTCCCTTGATAAACCATGTCTTTCGAGTGGGGAGCTTTGATGCACTCGAAGAAATAAGGAATAATTTGAAAGATCAAATTTTCGCCATAGAAGGTACATATGTAAACTTGAAATAGCTCTCACATTTTCAGTTGAAATAGTTGTATATCTTAAAAGTAAAAAAATGAATGGTTTCATATTGATTATAACAGTCTCATTTCATGCTGAACAGGATATCAATAACAGTTCTGTGCTTAAGACCTGGGCCAACATTAGATTTGTTGCTTTATAGCAGTGCTTCTCAATTATTTTCTGTAATGCCCCCCCCCCAGGAAGAAGAGAGGTTGGGGCGCCCCACTACTTGAGAAGTACTGCTTTATAGCAATGCTATGATTACCAAAAAGTATGATTTTTTAATCACTTTATTGGAAACATGTATGTAGTTTTAAAATAACATAAAAATTCTGGAAAAAAAACAAGTCCTACAGGACAAAGAGTCAAGTATTTAGTGTAACCTACCCTTAAATGTGAACAATAGTCTGACCCTGGCTCATTAAACCTGGAGTGGAACCCCTATTTATATAATTGGTCAAACCGACTATTTACCAAGGTCAAATATCTGCTGTGAAAATGGTCTATGTGCAGCACATATCTTTCAAAACAATCATATCTTTTCTTGTCCAAGGACACATCAAGCAAGTCAAACCTACATCATATTAGTTAAAAAAAAACGACTCACCCTGCCACTGAGCTATTTTCATCCCAATCATCATTCCAATCTAAATGCCAACGATCCCCTTATTTTTAAAGAAATAAAAACAACAAAACTGGTGGTGCCCTAAGACTTTGTACAGTACTGTATAAGTCAAAAATACCCAGAAGTAAGAAATAATAAATACAACTTAGAACTGCTGCTGTAAATCTAATGTATAGAATGAATCTAAAGGGATAGTTCAGGTTTTGTGAAGCTGCACAGGAAAGGCACTAAAAAGGTGATTAACACCATTTTGAATACATATGCAGAAAACTAAGTGTTGAGGGGAAAAAAAACAATGCCCTTAAGTGAGCCCTCAAGCCAAGGTCTTCTCATTGACACAGCCACCTATGAGACACTGATGCAGGACCCACAAGCAGATACAACTACAAGACTAAAGTTGTTTAAATACCTAACGTAGCTGGAAGGACACCAAGCCATTGATCACCAACTCTACTACCAGCTGTACCCAGGGGATTACAGTCATCACATCCGTAGAAGTGCAAGACTAGAGACCCACATATACCCATTATCAGCAGCATCAGCTTTGGAAAGGAGAGCCTTGAACTGCTTCATAGGAACTGCACCTAAATAGTGGTTCAGATATGTGGACAACACCTAGGTCAAGAACAGAACATAGGAGCTGGACTCACTACCTGTCTAACCCTCCCGAGTCACCCCGAGTCAGCTGGCTTTGGCTCCAGTGGCTCCCACAACCCTCATCTGGAGGACGAAGACCTAGACAAGGAATGTTTCACATAACAAATGTCCAGACATGTATCCAGCCTACAGAGGCTAAATATCTGGATATTCCCACCTGTTTGTCTCAAATGAAGAAGCCTTTTGCATGAGAAGTGGAAAAGTTTGCTACAAACATTAATGATGACAGCTCATTACAGTATTACAGTAATGTTACCACTAATGATGGTCAGAGCCGAACCTGATTGTCTGCATGCAATATATATTATACAAATAAATATTGCATGCAGACAAGATAATATGAAAATATTTAATGCCAAATGAACACATTCCACTAGATTACATGTATAGAGTGTGCGTCGGTACTTAGACACTTATACGACCATATTTTGAAAAAGCTGAACTATCCCTTTAATGTCACAGTGAAATGTTCTGTGTTAAGAATGTTGGCTGCTCCTTTCTTTTGCTGTTACAGGATCTCAGACCAGTGGAGACTCACTGAAAATGGAGATGGCTCAAGAGGGATTCAGTGCAGCTTTGTTGCCTGGGGTAATAAAAATAATCAGTTTTGTCTACTAAAATTTACATTCCCAACTACACAGATTCTCAGTTTCACTTATGAGGATGCGTTTTCAGGACCAAATTGATTTCATCATGCCTATGTGCATAACACACTGACAGAGTCAGACACACACACACACACACACACACACACACACACACACAGTATAACAAACACATATTCTTTTCATGTTGCAGGGAATTCAAATGGGTGTTGTTGGCGCCAACCAGTGGAGAGGAGGGTACCTGCAATACATAGGAGGGAGTCTGAAATTATATCAGCCTATTTATAATATGGAGCCTGACAGTTATTTGGGTAAGACCATTCTATATATATATATAAACATGTAGTTGATGTGCTGATATTAACACATTTTTTATGTGTTAATTGCCTAATTAATTAGGTAGATTTTACTGGTACTGGAGTAACAATCATTATATGAAAAGAAGGTGTCTATATAGCACCAGTAGCTGATGTCACACAGCCAAATGACACACTTCACCTTCATAGATGTACTGTATATAGACAACACATTAATCTTTTTCATCAAAAGAGTGAAGACAGCTGGAATATTATTGTGCTGGATCCTCACAGATTTAGACAGTGGAGGTGAATCGCTGCTATGAGACGTGCTCACAGCTTGCAGAAGAAGACGGAGCTATGGGAACAGATTTTGCAACAGCAGCAACAGTACCACTGAGCTACAGTCCTGTGACTTCAAGGGTTAAGTCTCTGATGATAGACTTAACTGTCTAAGAGAAGGACTAGCAGCACCATTCTTTCAGATTGCTCTCACCCCAACCGGTCGAGGCAGATGACCGCACATCTTTGAGTCTGGTTCTGTCAGAGATTTCTTCCTGTTAAAAGGGAGTTTTTTCTCTCCACTGATGCCTAGTGCTTGCTCATTGTGTGAACTGTTGGGTTTCTTTTCTCTCTGTAATATTGTAAAGGTTTTGGCCTTATTATGTACAGTGCCTTGAGATAATGTATGTTGTGATTTGGCGCTATACAAATAAAATTGAATTGAAATTGAATTTATTTATATATCATTGAAAGGATACTACAGAATTGATCAATACTGCTAAAAAATTCCAGGTTATTCCATGACAATTGCAAGATCCCCCCAAGGGATGCTGACAGTTATTGGTGCTCCAAGATATGACCACAGAGGAGTTGTGTTGGCAATTCGGTCAAATGCCCCTCAAAAGATTGATCCCTTTCCATGGCAGGTGCGTGTCTATTGAAAATTTATGAAGCAAATACATTGTCGGCCTTCTTTATGGTGATTATTTTATGATCGTTTTCCGTCCACAGTTCCAGACCGGTGAATATTTTGGGGCAGAGGTTTGTGCCATGGATTTGGATGGTGACCGCTACACTGACCTAGTCCTCATATCTGCCCCTATGTACAAGGACACTGACAGAGAGGGAAGAGTTTATGTTTGCATTTTGACTGGTTTGGTAAATGACTTTTTTAAATCTAGTGCTATTAAATGAAATGAATCATTTTGTACCCATTTGCAAACACTGACTCTAATCCATATTTTTTGTTAACCAGAGCATTGAGTGTCACTTTGATTCTCCACTGGTACTGAGAGGGGATGCGTCTTCTGGAGGACGGTTCGGCTCTTCAGTCGCTGTACTGCCTGATCTGAACACGGACAGTCTCAGTGACGTGGCAATTGGAGCACCACTGGAGAATGATGGTCAAGGAAGCATCTATATATTCCATGGCGAAGGAGGAGGGAGAATCAGTCCTACTTACTCACAGGTGAGCAGGCTGAAAGAACCAAAGCAAAACTATTTAACAGTAGTAGTAATAGTGCGTTTATTGTCGTTTCAGCCATACAAAAGTACGCAGTGGGACGAAACTTTCTATTTTATTTTATTTTTTTATTTTTATTTTTTTTCTGGTGTGAACACATTTTATGTCAAGTCAAAATATATTTACAAAGCACATTTACACAGTTGAGGTGGATGTACAGCAAGGACATTAAACAATACAGTGGCAGAAAATAGAAATACCTGTTATATTGCACCACTGATAGTAGTTTTTTTTTCAATTTAAAGTTTTAGAAACAAACAGTAAGTTATTAAGTCTATCCTGAAACACAATGGTTGCCAGTGGAGTGAGGCCAGTACAGACGTGATGTGAACATGTTTACGGGTGATCTCGCTCAAAATCTAAGCTTGTTTTTATGATAGATTGTCAAATTTAAAAGCCCACCTTGATGTTTCGACAGATTTACAGATGTTAGGGGAAAAAGACCAGTCAGACAGTCAGAGTCCATATTTATTCATAGGGCAGAACTGAGTGAGGTTAAAGCGGAACAATATACTACCTCAAAAAGTTGGACAATAATGGTTTATTATTTAGTTTATATTATTTGGTTTATAACTATAACTAATAACTAAAATTTGTTGTTATTAATATAGCTCTTTTATAGCCTTAAGGACCATTTAAAGCTGCTTTTCACTAGTGTTGCCATTCACCCATTCACACTCATTCACTCACACTAAAACCCAAATGGAAGGGATTAAGACACATACAGTAGATCCAAATATTAGAAAAATAATAGATCTTGACCAAACTATAAATAAATAAAAGCTATAAATAAATATAAATTTTTACTACCATCTCTTGGCAAAAAAAAAAAAACAAACAAAAAAAAAAACATCCACAGCAAACAAAGGTAACGGATGTCATATCAGTATTTACTAAACACAGTGGGAGAACACAAAAGAAAACAAGGAACCCTCTGAAAATTAAAATAGGCTGAGTAAAAAAAGGACAAAATAAGGCCAAAACAAAGGAAAATAAACTCTTTAATAAGAGAAATACATAAACCAAAAAAACAGAAAAGTCTCTATTTCAGTGTTAAGTGGCCATTTGATTTATTAAAATAAACTTATACATGGTCATTTACCTGTTCTGTTCACAAATGTGTGCATGTGCAGAACCGAACAGAAAGCTGATTTTAATGTGTTCATTTCCATAGAAAATTGCTGGCTCTGAAGTCAAGCCAGGACTCAGGTTCTTTGGCAGGTCAATTAGTCAGTCGTCCCTTGACCACAGTGGAGACAATCTGCCGGACATAGCAGTGGGTTCAAAGGGCGAGGTTTTCTTACTCAGGTTAGTACAAGAAATTCATGTCCTTCATCTTTGCTGCCTGTCTCAGGCAGCTAAAGGGATAGTGCAAGGTTTTGGAAGTGTGCGGTATTGACACATAGTCAGTGCTGCCCATGCTGTGTGCGCACCTCCTGTGCCTGAAACACATGCTCACTGAAAACACTCACTCACTCGTTTTCTACCGGTTTATCCACTGAGGGTCACGAAGGGGTGCTGGTGCCTAACTCCAGCTGATATGGGGCAAGAGGCAGGGTACACCCTGGACAGGTCGCCAGTCCATCACAGGGCCACATAGAGACAGACGCTCACTGAAAACACACTATTTATAATGTAAGAAAACATTAGATAGTTAATGGCCTCAATCACTAGTTTCAGGTTTTCTTTAATAGACTATTATGTCCACTTCCATTTACAGCAGGGGTGTCAAACATGCAGCCCGTGCGCCAGAACCTGGCCTACCAGTTTCACATGCTGATTAGAATCTAATCAGCATATGAGCTAATATATTTTTCAGTTCCAGATACAATTTATGACAAATTGTTTGGTGCCTTTCTAGATCCACTGTGATCTGTAAGTTGCAATGCACGTGTGTAAATAGTGAAAAAACTGAAAAGTAAGAATATGTTTGCCACATCATCTCACAGGAAACGTTAGTTTGTAAACTGCTCAATCTCACACACTAAAGTTTAGAATGCTTGTGTCACTGAGATAAGTTCAAGCAAAAGATTTCAAACACCAAAGTTTGAATAAAGCACAGATTGCGCAAACAGCACCGACTATGTCCTATGAGGTAGCGACTGTGTCAACAAAAACTCAAATTATTCCTTTAAAAAAAAGACATGTGTTTGCTGTTCTGTTATCTTATGATTAACTTGTGTATTTCTATGCTCTTTCCATCTCCAGATCAAGGCCTATAGTCATGGTAGAGGTGACAAGATCATTTAATCCAAGCCAGATTTCTACGCAAAACACACAGTGCTCTGTCCCACTGAAACACAAAGCTGAGTTCTGCTTCATCATGACTGTGCTTTCTGCAGTACCCACAGGTTCCTCATTGTTCTTTTTTCCTGAATCGGAGAGCCCACTGTCCATCTTTTTAAATGTATGAAGATTAAAATTGATTTTTTTTTTCCAGCTCAAGCAAAGATCAATTATACTTTAACACTTGATGCCACACGCAAGCCTCCAAACAACAGAGCTTACATCAGTGGCAAACAACGAGAGGCGACTGGGTCGATTACCTTAAACTCAAATAGGCAGCAATGTTTCCAGGTGCAGTTCTTCATCGAGGTGAGAATTCAAATCATGATTAGGGATTAAGCACTGACTGCTGCTATCATGGCTGATAATATGTTAAAATTTCAGAAGTGTATCTCAAAATCTGAATTTCTACCCTCATGTCAATTAACACAATGTATGGGAAAATGTCCTAAAAACCCCCCGACATGGCCTTTGGTCTTCCACATACAGTATTTTCATGTTTCCTGTTAAAATGAGCTGTCTTGTTGCCATATTGATTAAAGTTTAGATGTCACACAACCAAGGTAATGCCCTCTGGCAGGAAAATACACTCTTCACCTCTATAGACATACAAGCAAGCAGAATAAGACAAACCAATGTGAACCCACACACAACAGATTTTGTGGTTAGATCTTGGTAAAGGATGGACTAGATTTACCATGAGCTATGTTAACACAGCAGTTATTTAAAGTACATTACACTGTCCATTGCTAGTGCACAACTTACCCTTCCAATGACAACAACGTTGTCTTTAACCGGTAGACTCCACAGTTGAATGTTTGTCTCAAAGCCAGATTGCGTCCATTTGTTTCCCTCCAGGCTCTGGTAAACTTTCAGTGACTCTCTGGCATAAGATGAAGGGACGTTAATCTGGAAGTTGAAGATGACAGGATACTGCAATAATATAAGTGGAATAATGTCCTCTGGCTGTTTGAATATTCATAAAAAACACACCATGGGCATTATAAGGATCGGATATGTTCAGTCTGTCAAATTTTGCGATATATCGGTCGATCTCTGTTGAATTCACATGACTGTAATACCTTATGTAATAACTGTGTCCTTGTCTTGCAGGCTTGTCCCGATGATGCTCTCAATGCAATTAACAATGAGCTCAGATTCAACTTTGATGGTTTGGCCTCAAACACAAACCTTAAACCAAGTCTCTCCCAGCAGGCTAAAACGACAACCTTTCATCCTGTAAGTGACTCTCAGAGACATCTTTTCTAAGTTCACTTAATAACTAATACTATAAACTGTGCACTTAAGCTTTGTCTTTATAGATTCAAGGAAACAGCTTCACTTTGACAATATTATGAATCTACTACATAGTTGCCACATACTGTACATTCCTCCAGAGACCTGCAGTGCTATGGAATACACAAGAATCATTATTTATTTTAATATGATTGATTTGAAAGAGAAGACTAAGATTATACTTTGCTACTGTATCAGGCTTGATGGAGGTGGTCAGTGCAGCACTGAACCAATCAACAGAACAACAGGTAAAACCTATTTTGGACTGACACTTACAAATAAAATGTCTACTCAACAAGAAAATTCAACAAGTGCAAAAACATGAGATTAAAATGTCATGTGGCACTTTTCTCAAACGTTGAAAAGTGTCATGTGATGAGGTACAAGTCTTTATTGGCCGTTTACTCTGTCTGTCCTCAACAGCTCGGGTTTGAGATCAACTGTGGTGCTGACAACGAATGTGTGGATAACCTGAAGGTGGATTTCAACTTCACCAGGTGAGAAACAAAAGTAAAGTGTAACTCTTAGTTTTCTTTTTTGCCATAAAGTATGTTTGCAGATTTGAAATTAGCAACTTTATCTTTTACCTATTCTGGGGTTCCATATACTGCAGTGAAAGAAGGAAAACTGAAGCCATCCTTTTATCAGTTTATCAGTACATTTTATTTTAAATCAGTTCAAGGATGTGGCACTGGAAACGGTGACATAAAATGTGTCACACATTGATGTCCCTCTCTGAACCGATATTATTTTGGTGATATCTAGTGACCATGTGTTGCCATTATCAGATATTCATTTTGAATTTGTACAGTTCTTTATTTACATAAAAGTACAACGCTTATTATCTTACATGTAGTGTGTTTATTACATTAATTTAAAAATATGAAAACCACCCTGTCCTTGACACTTTTGTAGACTTTCTTTTGGAGACTCTCCTGTCACTTCTCTTTTGTTGCCATCTGTCAGATCTGTGGAGGTTAAAGTGGGCATTGATGAACTCTTGGATATCACTGTATTCGTGGAGAACAGTGAGGAAAACTCCTACAACAGCCAGGTTATCCTCACGTACCCAGCCGGCCTCTCCTACAGGAAGTTCACTAGTCTACAGGTGAGGTGCCAGGATTTAGTAATAATTTAGGGACAGATAGGGACAGATAGAGCAACAACAGCTCAGCTTCTTTTATAGTTCTTTTATATATCACTCAAAATGCTGAGGGGAAAAAAAAATCTGTGTAGCAGTCTGAGGTAGAGGTGAAAAGATAATTTGGACTTTCTGGAACAGTAACTGGCCGGTCTTTCCAATCAGACTAAGGTACACAAAAAGCTACTCTGTAATAAATTATAAATATATGATCAGAGGTGTGTTTGTAATTTCCAAGATGTTAAATTTAATTGTCATCCCAACAACCTGTCCTCTGATCTACTTGGCATGCTTGGCACATAAGGGATACTAAGCAGGGGAATCTGGGAATATCTTTCTCAAAGCATTAACAAGACTTCACATTTATTCTTGACATTTCTATTTTACTATAGGAACTCTTATCTTATGCTCCACCCTGCATCCAACTGCTCAACGAGCCCTAATTGATACATACTGTACTTATCGAGCTGCTTTACGCTACAGTTTTCACTGCCTTTCACCCTTTCACACCCATTCAATCACATTCGTACAACATATCCATGTGTGGTGCTTTTTCCATTACACATCTTTCATACCCTATGATGATGAACACAAATGGACAACACTCTCCCTCGCCCAGACGTGGGTCACGGCCCCCCCCCCCCGGAGCCAGGCCAGGGGGTGGCAGTCCGACCCTCGGCTGCAGAAGCTGGCTCTAGGGATGTGGAACGTCACATCTCTGGTGGGGAAGGAGCCTCAGCTGGTGCACGAGGTTGAGAGGTTCCGACTAGATATAGTCGGGCTCACCTCAACTCACAGCTTGGGTTGTGGAACCAGTCTCCTCGAGATGGGTTGGACTCTCTTCCACTCTGGAGTTGCCCCTGGTCAGAGGTGCTGAGCTAGTGTGGGCATTCTTACTGCCCCCCCAGCTTGGGGCCAGTACATTGAGGTGGACAAGAGGGTAGCCTCCCTCTGCCTTTGAGGGGAGGACAGGTCCTGACTGTTGTTTGTGCTTATGCACCAAACTGCAGCTCAGAGTACCCACCCTTTCTGAAGTCTCCGGAGGGGGTGCTAGAAAGTGCTCCTGTTGGGGACTCCCTCATTCTGCTGGGAGACTTCAATGCTCACATGGGCAATGACAGTGAGACCTGTAGGGATGTGATTACTTTGAAGACCTCAAATCCACCAACACGCCTTCCCATGAGGAAGCAGAGTCTGCAGACTCAGAGGTGGGTGCTGCTATCTCTGATGAGATGAGATCCTCCCAGAGTTCCTCAAGGCTCTGGATGTTGTAGGGATGTCTTGGCTGACACGCCTCTGCAACATCATGTAGACATTGGGGCAGTGCCTCTGGATTGGCAGACTGGGGTGGTCTTTAAAAAGGGGGAACGGACGGTGTGTTCCAAATACAGGGGAACAACACTCCTCAGCCTCCCGGGTAAGGTCTTTTTGGGGGTATTGGAGACGAGGGTCAGTCGGATAGTCGAATCTCGGATTCAGCAGAATTTTGTCCTGGTCGTAGAATGATGGACCACCTCTACACTAGGTAGGGTCCTAGAGGGTACATCGGACTGCCCAACCAGTCTACATGTGCTTTGTGGACCTGGAGAAGGCCTTCGACCGTGTCCCTCGGGGAGTCCTGTGTGGAGTGCTCTGGAAATTTGGGGTACCGGACCCTTTGATAAGGGCTATTCGGTCCCTGTACAACCGGTGTCAGAATCTGGTCTGCATTGCTGGCAGTAAGTCCGTTTCTAGTGGGGCTTGGACTCCACCAGGGCTGCTCTTTGTCACTGATCCTGTTCATAACTTCTGGATGCTGCCCGGTGAGGTGTTCCAGGCACGTCCCACTGGGAGGAAGCCCTTAGGAAGACCCAGGACTATGTCTCTCGGCCGGCCTGTGAACGCCTCGGGATCCCCCCAGAAGAGCTAGACGAAGTGGCCGGGGAGAGGGAAGTCTGGGCTTCTCTGCTTAAGCTGCTGCCCCCGTGACCCAACCTCGGATAAGCGGCAGAAGATAGATGGATGGATGGATCTTTCATACCTATTCACACAATGATAGTGGGAGCAACCTGGAGTTAAGTGACTTACCAAGGGACACATCTGCATGAAAACTAGCAGAGCCAAGAATCAAACCCTCACTGTTCCAGTTGAAAGACATTTCACTCTACCACTCACCACCCTCACTCTTTGCAGGTTGCTCTTTGTTCTATACGTAATATAAACAATAAAATCAGAAATGGACTTCTCTGCCAGCGCTTGCATACGCTTGCACTCAGAGGTGACACCTGTCTAGCTTAACTGCAGTCAAGCCATCATTTGCCGCTCCTAAATGTGAAGTGCGCCGATATTCTCTCCGTTACAGTAAACCTACTGAAACAGTCCAAACCTAGCAGTCCTATTTACGGTTATTGAGTACAGCCAGTCTCAGAACCCTTCCCCAGTCAACCACTCAAAAAACACTATGAAACTCATTTCATTCTCCTCTGAGATTTTTTTTCTTATGCCTGGCCCTAAACCACTTTCTCAACTTTTTATTCATTGTTTTTTTAACACAGGGAAATATTGAATGCAACTCTTTGGACAGTGAGGATGGATTAATGCGAGGAACAACCCACTGCAGTGTCAACAAGCCCATTTTCAAGAGCAACACTGAGGTGTGTACCTGGTTTTCCTCATGTTGTGGGGACCTAAATCTGTTTATACAGTCACATGGGACAAAAATCATGTGACTGTATAATGTCCTCTGAAGGCGTGTGTGTACTGTATGTGTGTGTGTTCCAGGTATTACACATGTCATGGGGACCTAAATCTGTTCATAGTCACATACAGTAATAGGGAGTTGTCTTCCTTATGGCAAGGGAAGTCAAACTCAATTACAGAGGGCAACAAACTTAAAGACTGTGTCCAAGTAAAGGCCAGATGGTCAAATACTATAAAAATATATAAAATAATATAAAATCCAGAAAAAAAAACTAAGCTTATAGATTCAATCAAAAACAAATCAGGGATCAATTTTGAAATTACAGACCTGTCATGTTAAGATATATTAGTGAACACAATGGATACTTTTTTACATAAAATAAAAGTTATTGATTTTCTCATGGAATAACCTTAGCAGGATTAATAAAAAAAACATTGGACTACTGTTAATGTGATATGCAATATGTAAATGTTATATACTACATATTGGAAGAGTCACAAAAGAACATAAATGTTTATGAGCAGTAATAATTGTTAACATTTTCTGTATGAATGATTTTCCAATTAAAATCAGCAGTATATTAATGTCCTTTCAATCTGTTTCACCCAATTTCCTCTTCTGTTTTCACATGGATCTTAGCCAATAGTTTGCTGTAGTCAATCATTTTTCTAGACATATGAAGCTAAAAGAGAGAGGGACCAGAGTACAAATGAGGGGCAGAACCCCCTTAAAACCCCCTTTGGCTCTGGCTCTGTGTTTTCAAAGTCCCCTTTCATTTTTTTATTGCTTGTACAGGCGAGGAAACTTGATGCGTGGTACTAATAAGTGTGTTATATCATATTATCTCATGGGTTTTAATACAATTGTGTTGTGGCCCGTCTATATGTGGCTCGTGGACCGTGAATTTGACACATAAAGGGAAAAAAAAAAAAAACAAGTCCATATAACAAAAATTATTACAATTTAAGGTGAAGACATGTTGTATGGATGGACTGGTGACCTGTCCAGGGTGTACCCTGCCCCTCGCCCTATGTCAGCTGGAGTTAGGCACCAACGCCCCCCGCGACCCTCAGTAGATAAAGCAGTGATGAGTGAGTGAGTGACATGTTGTATGATAGGATGAGGTTAGGTTAAGGTTAGCATAAGTATCCAGGAAATGAATGGAAGTCAACCGAATGTCCTCTGATGCTGTGTGTGTGTTCTTGTAGTTGTTACCTCTTTAGGACCTTTTCTGTAATAAACACTGACCTTGTCAGGACCAGTAGTCCTCATGGAGGCCAAAACCTGGTCCTAATGAGGCAGAACTTAATTTCTGAGGAATCGATTAAGTTTAGGACTAAGATGTGTGTTTTCTGTGACAAGCATCTCCTCTCCTCTCTTTGCTACTGAGTGGACAGTCCGTCTCATCTCTTTCATTCATATCATCATTACAGGCTGTCTTCATTGTTTCATATGGGATCGAAAACAGTAGAGAACTTGAGAGGAGAATTTTTGTCACTGCAAATGCTACCAGGTACTGTTTGTGACTTCCTATAAACACCACACACACACACACACACACACGCACACACACACACAAACATGTTTGCGCTTCTATCAGAGTGAGGACCCTCATAGACATAATACATTCTCTAGCCCCTTACCCTGACCTTAACCATCACAACTAGATGCCCAACCTAAACCCAATTCTAACCCTAACCCTAAAACCAGGTCTTAATCCTGGATAAAGCCCATTTAAGGGGTGACACAAAGTGAGAACCAGCTAAAATGTCCTCTTTCCCAAAATGTCCTCATTCCCATAGCTTTATAAGTGTTTTGGTCCTCACAAAGATACTCATACAAGAACGCACACACATACACACAAACCGGTTTCCATAACGTCATTACAGTGACCTTAACCTAACCCTAACCTCAGCCTAACAGCCTAACAGAAGACAAGTCCCCATAATGTGACTGTGTAAAAAGATTTAGGTCCTCACAACATAAGGAATACCAGGTACACACACACATTTAAAGTGTATGTCTTCAGTTATCATCACATTGTAATTCATCATCACAATGAATTTAACTTTTCTTTCTTTTTTTTTTAGTCAGAACCAGCATCACTCCACTTCCAGTGACCTTTATAAGACTAAAGGGATTGACGTGAAGTACAGCATTTTTGTTACAATTGAAAGGTTTGTGTTGTGCAACACACAGAGGAAACCGACTGTAAAGTGACTCTGACACTGCATCGTACTGAATGTTAAAATGTGTCTTTCTTATATTTAGTTCCCTTAGCTACGTCAATTTCACTTTTGGAAAGAATGATGTGCAGAAACCACTTCAACAGACAATTGTGGTAAAATATCAGCCTTTTTTTTTTTTTCTTCACTTCAACTGAGACTTTTTTAAATTAACATTTGTCTCTTTGCTCCTTTTCTCACAGGTTACAAATGACATCAGAGCACTCAACTTCTCTGTGGTGATCCGGGTGCCTGTAAAGCTTGGTGACAAAGACATTTGGGTGGATTCTAACAGTTTGCAGGTGACAGTGCTGATTCACTTAGATTAGATTTTACTTCAGTGGGGATATTCACTTATTACAGCTTCAGTATTGTGAGCAGACAGTACTACACTGTAAAATATACAAATGCAAAAAAGAAATGAAAATGAACGATAACAAAAGTCAACAATGAAACAGGGATGAACAGTTAAAGGAAAAAATTGTTTATAAACATCAAAGGTACTAAAATAGAAAATATTAAACTTATTTTGTACATGTTTACATATGATACACACTTAATTAGCTGTGCAAATGGAGAAGGAGAAAAGTGCAGTGGCACTTTTGTGCAATATTTCTTTATATTATCTAATATTATCATGTGCAGTATTATAGTAGTGCAAATTACAGAGTCTATTTTGACGGTGTTTAGGTTTCCACAGTGTTATTAAACAGAGCTGATGGCACCCAAATGTAGCAGTTTCCGTGTAAATATGATCCCAGGGTATGTGAGAGTGGGATGTGGTTATATGAGGGTCCTCTGCTAAACTGGCACGAACCTTGACTTGTTTCTCTCTTTCAGATTCCAAACTGTCAAGCCGACACAGATGAAAAGACTAGTGTCACCGATTTTGTCTCTGTGATACAGAGGAGTAGAATTGTGGTAAGAGCGTCTCTGTCATGTATACTTGTACCTACATGCAGTGTTCAGACATTAACCGTGTATTACAGCCGTCTGTGTTTCCGGCCGTCTCACCTTCACCCTCAGGACTGTTCTGTAGCCACGTGTAGAGTGTTCCGGTGCAGCAGGTTCATGGGAAGACTGGAGAGCGTGAAGTACAAAATCTCTGCTAACCTTAGTTCAAACTGGATCGAGCAGGTAAATAATGTGCATTTTTATAATCATCCAGTGAGTTAGAGTTAGGTGACTCGATGGATCAGGGGCTAGCTTTGTTGCCTTGCTGCAAGAAGGTTACCGGTTTGAATTTGCAGTTGGTGTGAGGGTCTTTTTCTGAGGAGTTTTTATGTTCTCCTCAGGTTAATTTGACAATTTTAGAGTGAATGGTTACTCATCTCTATGCGTTTGGTCTGTGATGGACTGGTGACCTGTCCAGGGTGTGACCCCACCTTTTGTCCTAGGTCATCTGGGATCGGTTCCTGCCCCCACAACCAGAATGGACTATTTTAACACGTGCAGTGTTGTCTAAGTCTCCAGAAGTAGAAGCAGAAGAAGAAACTTCACTTCCACTTCCGTAGTAAACAAAGGCTGCACGTGTCTCCTCGTCCCCCTGCTGTACACTATCAGTCTCATTGTCCTCCTCTTCTGCTTCTGTGACTTTTGTATCTGTTCATTATTATTATTTTTTTTAATGGAAATAGTGCAGTAACAAAACAGAAATATGCCACGGTTAATTGGATCAGACATGTGATAGCACCAAACCAGGAAGTCGTGATCAGATTGACTTTTTATATAACATCGATCAGAATCCAAAGTGTAGTAAAAAAAAGGCAACTGGCAACTTTTTACTACACTTTGGATTCTGATCGATGTTCATATAAAAAGTCAATCTGATCACGACTTCCTGGTTTCGCCTCTCATCCAAGAGGCTTCTTCTGAAGAAGCCGCTTGGATGAGAGGCGAAACGTCTTCAAGAAATTCAACTAAGTTCAGTTGCCTTTTTTTACTACACTTTGGATACCATGACCTGGATGAATGAGAATCTTCACAGACATCGATCAGAATGTTGATCGGCGTATACCAGCCCTCTCATTTAAATGAAATAAGTTTGTAAACAGGCTGTATCAGTTCAGAATTTTTCAATTGGTATGTTTTTTTCATCTTTATTCTGATCAGGGTTTTATTCCTATTGCTGAGGTGAGTGAGTGAGCGAGTGAGTGAGTGAGCGAGTGAGCGAGTGAGCGAGTGAGCGAGTGAGTGAGTGAGTGAGTGAGTGAGCGAGTGAGGGAGTGAGCGAGTGAGGGAGTGAGTGAGTGAGTGAGTAGCAGAAACAGTTACAGGAATGTTTTTTTTTGTTTGTTTGTTTGTTTGTTTTTTAGTGTACAGTCACCCGAATGTGTGAATTGTTTTCATCTCTCTACGAAGGCTGCCCTGTTTCACCATCATGTTTTTAATCAGAATACTTATACTTATAAGAATACTTATAATCCCCACTTAGACAGTGGGTGCATTACATTTGCTTCTTAAGACTAAACTAACACTGCACGTGAAAATACAAATAGAAAAATTCAAAGAAAACACAATATTAGCAGCATATCAAATATTCATGTTAACAAGGAATAAAGATGAAAAATGTATGTGCTTATTACATTCTATGACAATATATATAAGTGAATAATAACTAGAATGTGTGAATGTAAAGTACAGAAAAACAGTTAAAGTGAGTGTTCAATGGACACAATGCTGAACAAATGCTGAATTTGAAAAGCTCGTGTGTAACTTCTTCCACCAAAACACTGTTTACTGTGTTTACGTCATGTAATGTGCAACTTCACCCATAGGTGTTGCTAAATCCCACAAACTCTAACTTTATTTAATGAAAATGTGAAAGTCTTTTGATTACAAGAGAGAGATCCTGTTTCTAAAGTGGTAAAATATCTCTTTACTAACAATCATTCTTTGAGGAAATTTACTAAATATCATGTTGTCCCTTTATTTTTCATACAGATTAAACTTCCCTCTGCCAAATTCCTCCTGACCAGCACAGCCAGTCTGGAGTATGACAGAAACCAGTACATCTTCTTTTCAACGGGGTCTTATTACAGCCCACCTATTCAAAGGGTAATTGCACATTCTGTTGTCTTTTTATACATTTTCTGTTGCAATAAGTTAATTGAGACAGATTTTTTTTATACTTACTCAAACTTCACTGACACATGAGGCTATACAAACATTGTACTTCATAAAAAACAAAAAATATACAAAGATATGTAATTCGAAAATATATCATTATGATATAAATTAAGTAATTTAATAAAAGCTTCTCAGGTATAGTGTATTAACACTGAGTGGCGGTTCATTTCCCCAAACATGTAGAGAACGATTTTACGCAATATGTAATCAATTACTACAGAATGCTGTAGTTTATTACACAGTGTGTTCAGGATTATTGCTGCAAAAAATGGCAGATTATTCCATAATGTGATGTTTTCAGATAATCACAGAAGCGTATTGCTGCCACCCCGGCAAAATAAAAGTAAACCAGTGTCATGTAATAATGTGATAAATTTATTTTAAAAACAAAATACATACGCATACATTTTTATAATAATCTAATTTATTGTTCTTACAAGAAATAATAAACTGCTGTATATTACTGTAACAATATACATTTATTGCAGTAACAATATATGATAGTTTTTTGTTGTAGCAATTTATGTGTATTGTGTTGACAGTAAACTTATTACGTTATAACATTATGGTTTATTGTTCTTACAAAGCAAGTATACTGCTCTTCTTATATAGTTTATTGTATATTCCTAAAATAATATAAAACAAATTATATTTTTTATATTTTCTTTTATATTTTATATAGTTTTTATTTTTGCTGTCAGCAATACGTACACTTCCACATGATACCTGACGCACATGATGAAGTGAAAACTGACTACATATTACATAATGCAGTTTTACAGAGCCAGTTTTTGATGCATTCTCTCTTTTCACGCCTCAGATTGAAGCAGAGGTTGAAGTGTACCCTGAACCAAGCTTCACTAAAGAAATTGTTGGCGGATCGTTGGGAGGACTGGCCCTACTTGCTCTACTCACTGCTGGCCTCTACAAGGTACAGCAAATACAACTAATCTTAAAGGGATAGTTCAGGTTCTTTATAATGTTGTAGAATGAGGCAATGACACATAGCCAGTGCTATCAGCTCTGTTTCAGATTTTGGTTCAGTTCTTTCAAGATGAAGCTCTTACACAAGATTTTGTCTTTGACTTCTACTCTCAGGCCGGATTTTTCAAGAGTAAATACAAGGAGATGATAAATGAAAGTGCAGAGGGAGAAGCAGCCAATGGAGATGCAGCCTTACCAGAACCCCAAGGATAAAATATATCTATATGTTATGTGTGTAAACTCTGTACCATCATAATATTGACCCGCTGATTGCAAACGACCATCTTCTCAAAGGATTTAAAAGGAATGAAAACCTTTCACCCCCTGAACTGCTTACATCTCAGACATGCACCCAGTTACAAAGGCTCAAAGGTAGACGAGGTTGGAAACCAAATTCTGATAAAAAGGTTTCCTGTGGTGCACCATTTTTACGTGTGGATGTATTATGAACACAGTCCAAGTAATCTAGATGTGTAGTATATCTGTGTTATGTGTGATTTATTTTTCTGTCATAACTCAATATTATGATCTACTTAACCCACTTTTGTGTTGCAACACTTGTGGTCCCTCATAATACTTTGCCTTCTCCCTGCGACACCTCCACAGAGTTCCGCTGCTCCCTGCCCAAGGCCAACACATAGTCCAGGCCGGAGCTCCGCCGCCCTACACCCGGCTCCAGACTGGCTACATGTACCGGCTACAATATACCGAGCCCAGGCTATGGGGCTCTGTGTATTGTAGCCATTCATTGGAGATAGAGTCTCCAATGATAGATAGAGTCTGAGTATGGCGCTGGGCAGGGCGTCAGAGCTACGGGGAGAGCAAAGTGCCGAGCAGGGCTGCGACTAGACAAAATGATGTCACAAATCTGTAATGGCAATTCCAGATCAACCAATTTGGGGGTTAAATGCTAAAAAAGGCTTATGAGCAGCCTGGTTGAGGTGTGTATTTTTTAGGTAACAATAAATGTTTATAACAGTATTTTATTAGTCAGTTTACTGTTATTTAATTGGCTGCAATGCTGTCAAGAGGGCCAGGAAAATTGGTTTCATGCTTAAAACAAAGTTACCTTAGCTGGGGTATGCTAACATCCATCCTCATGCTAGCTTACCTAGCAAAATAGCATTAGTTGGCCATTATCAATAGCTAGCACTAGCAAATAGTTTGGCCAATTTTAGCTTTAGTGAAGAATTACTTTCTTGTGGCCGGCTTCTATATCATATGGATTATTATGGCAGAGTCTGAGACTGAAAATTAATTAGCCTCCTACTGTGGTTCAGAGGTGTAGCCTAAAGAGGATCCAGTATAAATAAAAGTCTTCCATCAAGTACATCTGTTAATCTTAACACAGTCTTTGGCAATAACTGATCAAGATCAGTGACAGCTGTGAGAATAAAAAGCAATTTTAGATACATTTTAACTGAAGGATTTCATTGTCAGCAGCTTTGACGTTTGCTTATTTGATGGAATTGACTTGTTTATGCAAAAATAAGTATGATAAATCTAAGTTTCTCAGAATTAATGTACAAATACTTTTGCTTTATTTTATTGTGTGACTCCAAATGCCTTTACCATTTTTCAAAGACAACAGGTACAATATAATGGGACACTGAATAAGTAATTTAAATTATACAATTTATTGTACTTTACAATACAACACATTCTGCTATTATAAATGAATAAATTTATATGGAAGTGACTTGTGATGTCTTCTCTATTGTTTGACCTATAAGTGCATTAACAGAATACAGAATATAAATGAGGGAGTATGGTGCTTGATTTTTCAGTATGAATATCCTTCACCAACAAACCTCCTTACAGCTGGAACATGACGGTGATAAACACCATGAAAGTGAGCAACAAGGAACTGGTGACAGATAGAGTGTTTCCTGTTGCAAACACCGTGGGAGATGGCATGTTGCTAACTGTCTCCTTTAAGAATGACCCATAATTCGATGTTTTTGAAAAGGCCTGAATATCAGCGCGGACTGATTTGTTTCCAGTCAGCATAACAACAGCCACCTGGAACCAAGAAGAGTCTGACTTGCACAGCAGGGGACTGCCCTGATCCCCCTGTGGAACAAATTGGATTCATAATCGTTAGGTTTTGACACTAAAATATGTCTATAATAGTAATAAAAGCTCTGACAATAAATATTTCTGGCCTAATAAAAAGGCAAAAATATGTGGAAAAAACAATGGCAAATGAGGAAAACTTTTATTTTATTTTTTTTACCTCTTGAAGATCCATGGCATAAGTGCAAATGTTACTTGTATCCAAAACATTGCCACAATTTGCTACTTCAGTTTCAATGTCTCGGAGCACTGATCCAGCTTTATTCTCACCTAGGAAAAAACCCACTCACTTGTATTAAACATTTAACAAGAAGAGGAATGTAAATCGTTAGATCAGGGCTCTCAAACTCAAATGACCTTGGGGCCACTGAGCATCTATTCTCACTAGGAAGCCAGTCAAGTGAGAAAAAAGTCAAATGCATGAAATCAGTTCGAGGGACGCAAGTTGCCTGTGGGCCGCATGTTTGAGACCTCTGAGTTAGATAATAGCTTTAAAATACAAGTTTCCAAAGTACTTTGACAGACAGGAGGGACATAAGGGACACAAAGGCAAAAGTCATTAAAATACAATAGCTGCAGCAAATTAAACATTTGCTGATGAATGAATTCATTACCAACTATTTGGCTCATCACTTAATCGGGTTGAGTGTTTATTTAAAATAACATAGAAGCAAATGTGGCCACACGGTTGATGTAGTGGTTAGCACTCTTACTAACCAATACCAATGTGTGGGTTTTCTCTGGATTCTCCGGCTTCCACAGTCCAAAAACATACTGATTTAGGCATTAGGCCAATTGGACACTCTAAACAGGTGTGAATGTGTGTGTGAACGTCTGTCTCCATGTGTCCCTGCGATGGACTGGTGACCTGTCCAGGGTGTACCCACCTCTTGCCCTGTGTCAGCTGGGATTAGGCACCAGCGCTCCCTGTGACCCTCATGTGGAGGATAAAGTGGTAGAAGATGAATGAGAAGCAAATGTGATTTCAGCTTCCTAAATGTGAATATGCTTTGGCTTCTTTGCTTGTCTGTTACAGTAAACTGTATCTTTGTTTTGAGGTTGTTGTGTCATGAACAGGTAAACTGTTTCATAAGTTAGGGGTCACCAATTCAAAGGACCAGTCATTTCTGTGTTAGCCCTAAACTAAACCCTTCGTCTGCATCTAACTCCGCCCAATGACTGATTTTGAAAAATCTCAAGTGGGCTGAGAGCTGAGCAGTGAGGGGGGCATGGTCTGGTAGTGAACGACTCTAACACTGAGTTGCAGCTGTCTAACAAGGTGCTGCTCACACCGCACTTCTCGTGAGAGAAAAACATCTTCGGCGTTTAAAAAATCTTGAACAGACAAGAAAGTAGTAAAAAGGTGTACCAGTAAAATGTGGGCTAAAATAGCCAAAGGCAAAATTTCAATGCAGTAGCTGGTATTTAACCAGAGAGGCAGAAGATGATTTTTTTTTTCTCAATATGTATTATTCCAAGAATTTACACAGAATTGTACCTGGATCAGCTAATCAGATTACTAGTTATCAATATACACGGGTTTACACCTGAAAAAGGGGGTTTAGGGGTTTAGTTACACTAAGAGCTTGTTGATCAGCTGAATCAAGTGTGCTGGAGCAGGGAAACATCTAGAAAATGCTGCACAGTGGATCACAAGGACCAGAAACACTGTTCTTTATTCTGTGTGTAGGGTAGTGCAATAGTTCCACAGAATAAAGCTGTGACAGCCCTTTTAAATTCTTCAAGACATTTTCAGTTTGCTGTAGGCAACGGGACTTGCTTGAGTTAGTTTTAAAGACATTTCATATTGCATCCACGAGGCAGTTCTAGAAGTGAAGCCAACAGCTACTGTAACTATCGAGGATGTCAATGTCAGCCCCTCTTTTAAACTGAGCAGTAAATAAACACATTTAGACTGCTGCTTGGTAAAGTCACACATCAACCTCATTGTCAAAATAAGAAAATGGCCATGATAGCATGGATGTCATGTTTGTTACCAACCAGACCCAGAGCTGATAAACTATTTGGCATTTTACCAATTAATGCTCATGTATCTATTCCCATTAAGTACAAAAGACAGCCATTTACAACTACAGTCAACTGGGGCAGCCTATGGCCAATGGAAAACAAATTGGGCTTGTAACTGGAGGGTCACTGATTCAAATCCTGGAATACATCAAGAGCTGGGGGTGCCCCTGAGCAAGGCATCCAATCCCACATTGCTTTTATGTGCTTGCTACTGGTGTGTAATAAGGACAGGTTAATGCAGAGGTCAAATTCAATATCACTAATTGGTGTGTGTGCAAAATAACTCATCCTGACTCTAATTAAGGCCCGGCAATGCTGCCTAGTAAGATTATGTCAGGTATAAATCAAATATCTACTGCATTCAGTTAAATTTAATGAAAAAAATGAAGATCTAAAGAATTTGAAAATAACTTACCTATGTTCCTACTCATCTGCCCCAAGCCTGCCACCCAGCATTGACTCCCAAAAGGAAAGGATCTCTCATCGTTTACATCCAAACACACAGGCTGGACAATATCTGTGAAGCTGACTGCTTTAGCCAGCTGCAGCACAGCGATATTAGAGCCTGTCTGCTGGCTCAACTTAATTTCCACAACAGCCAGAGACATGGCAAACTCATCAGAACCGTTCAAACGCTGGTGACCCACGAACACAGTCCAGTCAAGGACGTTTGGATTTGAGCTGAGAGGAAGACAAAAGCATCATTAGAAGTGTAAATCCAGGTGTTATAGTTACTCAGTGTTGATCTTAAAGAAAATAATTAAAACAAGTGTATTCTTACGTAGAGAAGCACTGGCCACTAGTGAGAACAAAGTTATCAGCAATGAGAGTTCCTGTACAAGTGTAGGCCCCATTTTTGTAGAGACTGGCAATCCAGGGCCACATTCCTCCAGAGACCACACTAATGTCACCTACAGCACGACTGTTCATTGGAGCTTTGCCACACACTGCTCCTACATAGCAATATTTGATGAATGAAGAAACAAAGAATTACACAGAAAACAAAAACAAAAATAAAACAAACAAACAAAAATTGGCTGTAATTTTTTGTTTGACACTCACTTGTAGGACTGACTTCTCCTTGAGCAGTAGTACTACTAAGAGGTGATGGGAGACCAGGACAGGTGTAGCTGCTGTCAGTGTCCACACCGATGGAATTGAACTTCACAAAACCTGGCATATCTGAGCGGATAAGGGAGTTGATCCAAGACTGGTAACTGGACACTCTGGAGTAGACTCCTGGCAGATTCGGTCGAGCACAGCCAAAACCAAAACTAACAATTCCAGACTGGACCCAGACTGAGCCCTGTTTGCTCACCATTGGACCTCCTGAGTCACCCTGGGGAGGTAGAGAGGACACGACTGAGGATTTCACAAAGTCCTTTACACATTCAGATGAGTGACAACTGAAAAGAAGCAGCTTACCTGACACGAGTCTTTGCCTCCTGCCAGAACACCAGCACAGATCATGTTGTCTGTGACTGTACCAACACCATTGAGACAGTTACACTGTCTGTTTCCTAGAACTGGAACCTCCACTTCTTGTAGAGTTTCAGGGAATGGTAAGGGCACTGAGAGAGCAAAGGAAGAGAGACAATTCATGCATTCACTTTCTATACATTATACCGTATAATATTCAAAAGTCACTCTTTGTTAGCAATAAGCAGACTCACCTCCTTCATTGACTGCACCCCAGCCGGTGACCCAGCTATTTGTACCATTGTTGAACACACTGCCACTTCCTGCCAGACACACAGGTCTGATGTAGTCCGTGAATATGACTGGTGTGGAGAGTCTGAGTAGAGCAATGTCATTGTTGTTGGTGTCGCTATCATAATTTGGGTGTAAAATAATTCTGGCAACACTTCTGGACACTTCATTTGGGTTTGTGCCCTGGAGGTTCTGACGGCCAAGAGAAGCCTCCCATCCAGATGTGCTTGTACTGAAATGATGACAAATATGCACCAGTTTGATGACAAAAACAACTGCTAAAGTATAGATTTAAACACAAAGAGTGTACCTTAACTTATATAGTAGGTACCCACCTGGAAAAGCAGTGAGCAGCAGACATCACCCATTCTCTGTTGATGACGGAACCTCCGCAAACATGGCCACCAAACCTCTGCAAACTAACCTGCCAAGGCCAACCCCCAGGTGGAGCATCTTCACCTCCGACGATCCTGCTGTTCAATGGAGTCATGCCACACACTGGAAACAACAGAGCAAAATACACTCACCCCTACAGGAAATGTAAAGAGCTGCATCAAGCAACAGGATGGTCATAGTAGTTGTATTACTTACATTCAGCACTAGATGCAACAGATGCCGGACCTGTGGTTGTAGCACTGGGTTGTGCAATACTAGTACTCGTATCAGAAGCAGTAGTAGTAGTACTAAGAGGTGGTGGGAGACCAGGACAGGTGTAGCTGCTGTCAGTGTCCACACCGATGGAATTGAACTTCACAAAACCTGGCATATCTGAGCGGATAAGGGAGTTGATCCAAGACTGGTAACTGGACACTCTGGAGTAGACTCCTGGCAGATTCGGTCGAGCACAGCCAAAACCAAAACTAACAATTCCAGACTGGACCCAGACTGAGCCCTGTTTGCTCACCATTGGACCTCCCGAGTCACCCTGGGGAGGTGGAGAGGACACGACTAAGGATTCCACAAAGTCCTTTACACATTCAGATGAGTGACAACTGAAAAGAAGCAGCTTACCTGACACGAGTCTTTGCCTCCCGCCAGAACACCAGCACAGATCATGTTGTCTGTGACTGTACCAACACCATTGAGACAGTTACACTGTCTGTTTCCTAGAACTGGAACCTCCACTTCTTGCAGAGTTTCAGGGAATGGTAAGGGCACTGAGAGAGCAAAGAAAGAGAGACAATTCATGCATTCACTTTCTATACATTATACCGTATAATATTCAAAAGTCACTCTTTGTTAGCAATAAGCAGACTCACCTCCTTCATTGACTGCACCCCAGCCAGTGACCCAGCTATTTGTACCATTGTTGAACACACTGCCACTTCCTGCCAGACACACAGGTCTGATGTAGTCCGTGAATATGACTGGTGAGGAGAGTCTGAGTAGAGCAATGTCATTGTTGTTGGTGTCGCCATCATAGTTTGGATGTAAAATAATTTTGGCAACACGTCTGGACACTTCATTTGGGTTTGTGCCCTGGAGGTTCTGACGGCCAAGAGAAGCCTTCCATCCAGATGTTCTTGTATTGAAATGATGACAAATATGCGCCAGTTTGATGACAAAAACAACTGCTAAAGTATAGATTTAAACACAAAGAGTGCACCTTAACTCATATAGTAGGTACCCACCTGGAAAAGCAGTGAGCAGCAGACATCACCCACTCTCTGTTGATGAGGGAACCAGCACAAATATGGCCACCAAACCTCTGCAAACTAACCTGCCAAGGCCAACTCCCAGGTGGAGCATCTTCACCTCCGACGATCCTGTTGTTCAGTGGAGTCATGCCACACACTGGAAACAACAGAGCAAAATACACTCACCCCTACAGGAAATGTAAAGAGCTGCATCAAGCAACAGGATGATCATAGTAGTTGTATTACTTACATTCAGCACTTGATGCAACAGATGCTGGACCTGTGGTTGTAGCACTGGGTTGTGCAATACTAGTGCTCGTATCAGAAGCAGTAGTAGTAGTAGTACTAAGAGGTGATGGGAGACCAGGACAGGTGTAGCTGCTGTCAGTGTCCACACCGATGGAATTGAACTTCACAAAACCTGGCATATCTGAGCGGAAAAGGGAGCTGATCCAGGACTGGTAACTGGACACTCTGGAGTAGACTCCTGGCAGATTCGGTCGAGCACAGCCAAAACCAAAACTAACAATTCCAGACTGGACCCAGACTGAGCCCTGTTTGCTCACCATTGGACCTCCCGAGTCACCCTGGGGAGGTGGAGAGGACACGACTGAGGATTTCACAAAGTCCTTTACACATTCAGATGAGTGACAACTGAAAAGAAGCAGCTTACCTGACATGAGTCTTTGCCTCCTGCCAGAACACCAGCACAGATCATGTTGTCTGTGACTGTACCAACACCATTGAGACAGTTACACTGTCTGTTTCCCAGAACTGGAACCTCCACTTCTTGTAGAGTTTCAGGGAATGGTAAGGGCACTGAGAGAGCAAAGAAAGAGAGACAATTCATGCATTCACTTTCTATACATTATACCGTATAATATTCAAAAGTCACTCTTTGTTAGCAATAAGCAGACTCACCTCCTTCATTGACTGCACCCCAGCCGGTGACCCAGCTATTCGTACCATTGTTGAACACACTGCCACTTCCTGCCAGACACACAGGTCTGATGTAGTCCGTGAATGTGACTGGTGAGGAGAGTCTGAGTAGAGCAATGTCATTGTTGTTGGTGTCGCTATCATAATTTGGGTGTAAAATAATTTTGGCAACACTTCTGGACACTTCATTCGGGTTTGTGCCCTGGAGGTTCTGGCGGCCAAGAGAAGCCTTCCATCCAGATGTGCTTGTACTGAAATGATGACAAATATACACCAGTTTGATGACAAAAACAACTGCTAAAGTATAGATTTAAACACAAAGAGTGTACCTTAACTTATATAGTAGGTACCCACCTGGAAAAGCAGTGAGCAGCAGACATCACCCACTTTCTGTTGATGAGGGAACCTCCACAAACATGGCCACCAAACCTCTGCAAACTAACCTGCCAAGGCCAACTCCCAGGTGGAGCATCTTCACCTCCGACAATCCTGTTGTTCAGTGGAACTTTGCCACATTCTGGAAAGTAGGCCAAAATAATGAAGTAAGTATGATTGCAGTAAAAAGATGGATGATTTTCAAGGTTGCCTTTTGTACTTAGATAATGGGAGATAATACCAGGCTTTATTAAAAATTTGGTTGTCAAAATTTCTCATCTCATTTCATCTTACCATCCAGCTGAGCATATGATTCTGTAAGACAGACAACACAAACAAGTAAGTCAGTTTTCTGCATAGCTTGTAGTATTCCCAGGGAAAATCACAGTAAAATAGAAATTACAGTAGATCATGGTAGATCATTGGTACAAACCCTGACTATGGTCTTCTCTTCATAACTTTATTTCAAGTTGATGGTCTTTTTATCGATGATAAACTTACTTTATTGTCAATCATTAATGAGATGTTTTTGCTTATTAAAAGAAGAAAATTTATATAGATTTGACAGTTTTTTTTAATTCTTTTATACCAGTTTACAAAACACCAATACCTATCATATGTTCTACCAACCCTGAAGTTTCCTTTATGATTTTTCCCATCCTCTTTCCATCCATCCACTGCTTCTTCTACTTCTTTATCGTCAACATGAGCACTGCAGGTCACTGGAGCCAATCCCAGCTGACAGGGCAAAGGGCAGGGTAAATCCTGGACAGGTCATCAGTCCCGTCCCCTTTCCCTTCCTGTTATTTGGTCTCTGTATGTTATTTGGTTGTTTGGTCTGTGTCTCCCCCTGTCTGTCTGCTCCTGATGGTGGCCGTCATGACTGATCCTACTTCTGTAACCTTTCAACACACAACTCCCCACCACTTGTGATGAATACCTGGTCTTGAGCTCCATTCTTCACCAGATTGTCATTAATCCTTTTGTCATGTCTGGTCTGGGTTGCTCCTGTGTTTTTACTTTTACTTCCTGTTTTATTTTCTTACACCCTTTTGTTACTTCCTGGGAGTTTTGCTCTGCTTTTGTTTTAGGAGTCTGGGTGACAGGTGAGGTGGGACTCCAATCAGCACAGCTGCTCCTCATCCCCAATCAGTGCCTGCCTTATTTAAACCCGGATTTCCTGTTCCTCCTTGTCAGCACGTCTTCTCTGTTCAGTTGGGTAACCACGTCACGTCACTCTGCCTCGAGTACTCGTACTGCGTTCTGTGTTAGTTTCTTTGATTTCTTTGGCGTTTTTTCCTAATGATCATTTTGTTTTCTTTTTCTAGTCTCACCTGATTCCTGAGCTCCGCCTCACCAGCCGGCCAGACTCAGCACTTTTTGTTAATCTTGGACTGGTTCTATTTTTGTTTGGTTTTTTTTATTAAAGAGACTCTGTATTTCTTTTTCATTCAGTCTCTGCTTCCGGTCCCTTTCTTAAGATTAGGCGATTAGTTGATAATCGTGACACCTTTGCTCGTAAAGTCACAGCAGACTCAGACTCTCTGCTTTAGGAACCCTACCCATCTTTCTGAACTTCTGGACCCCCACTATCCACATGCTAACTTGAACAAATCAGTAACTTTGCCAACCCACTTTTGTTATTAAGACTGTCACAGTGTCTGCATTGTTGGGTCCAGTCTTAAGTTAAAGCTTAACAGTTATTCAGTCATCTGTGATCATGCATGTTAATAAGTCATCAATAAAGAATATGTAAAAGTAGTTACATTTGTCCCCCTCTGTTATTTATCTGTATTGTTCTTCCGAAACAAATAAAGAAGTAAAAAATAAATTCTATAATCATCCACGTGGTCATCTGACCATAAAAATAGTTATTGGCTCACCATGAATCATTGTGGATTTGCACTGTGAGATATATATCACATGATAACATGATTTTTTTTTTTTTTAGGTAATGAAATTAAAATCATATTATTAATAAAATTAATACTTTTTCCAGTATTTCTCTGCTTACATCGATAACCTGAATAAGAAAATATTTTTGAAAAGAGATTGTCAAACTGCTGGTGGTTTAAAGCCACCAACAAAAAAACTATGCCCAGATTTGTGCATTTGTATATTTAAAGACAAACAGTTTTACTTACCTGCAGATAAGAGACTTGTCAGAGTCAGTATGCACATCCATTTCAACAAAGCCATTGTGTGACTGAATGGTGTATGTTTGTTACTCTATATAGGCTCGGGTTGTTCAGTCTGAGCTGTGTCCCTCCCACTGTAGACACCATCCTCACTTAAAATAAGATATAACAATTTCCTCATTCCTTCTGATTACCTTTTTTTCGTGGGTAAAATGGAAGTGAGTCAGCTTCATAAATAAACGATGAATCCCAATATTGGGTTTGATAAATTTAAATGGTAAGCTATGTTGTCAGCTGGGACACAAGCAAACACAGATTAGTGACACCAAAGAAACCCATAGTTAAATCTACGTCTATACGATATGTTCACTATTATGCAGCCTTTTTTCCATTATATTCCCCTAACAAAGCAAATACAAACAGACAAAATGAAATTCTTAAAACATGAGAAACAAAAATAATATTTGATTCAAAAACACACCCAATAAAGTTAAAACAAAATAAGGCTGATTTCATAATATTCACCAAATAATTCAACCATCTCAACACAAAAACGAGCAAAACCTTAACAAATATCATCATATTTTTCTTAACACGTTGGCTTTTATTTTATTATCTTTTTAAACGTAAGCAACTAGAAAGTGACGTTTGTGAAATGTTTACTCTCCTACACAGGTATTCATATGTCAGTGTCTTTTGCTCTCAGGGACACAGGGGCTTCTGATCCATTGTTGACTCACTGGGTAAGTTGGTAAGGTAACAAAATCCAGCAGAGGCAGTGGTGGAGCAACAACAGCTGTGTCTCAAGGTGGACAAATTCTGGACTTTGCTACAGAAGATGAGTGTGTGATTTACAAAATGACAAAACTTTGAACCTGAGCAATAATTTTAGGTGTAAATAGAGTATAAAACTTATAAGGAGTGTATAAAAACCGCGTGAATGAATGACATAATAAGTTATGACAAATGGGTTTTGCCCCAGCCCAGTCTAAACATAGCTTAACAATACATGTTGTTATGATCATACTTATAAAGCTCTTTTCTTCTGCTCTGTCCCCCAACAAAGAGTGTAGACAGAAAAGTCATCTTTGTCAAACCCATTGTGAGAGTGAGCAAATACCTTGACATGCCAAAGTCTTGCAGGGGAACATGTCTGTCATAAATGTTTGTGACACAGTGGTGTTTTTCAACACAAGGATTTAGCGAGTTGAGATAAAATGAATTTTCAAAGACAGAAAAGCATCCTGATTATGTCACTGCAACCATGTACAGCAACTGTTGCAATGACAGGAATTGACCCTCAGGCTTCTCATGACAATTACCCTCTGGTTCATTATCAGTTTACAATGAATACTGTCTATCTGCAGTATGATGTCAGTTGATGTGTGTGTAATACCAAAATAGCTTATAACTCATAAAACAAACCAATTTCATTATTATCCACCATCAAGGTTGACAGTTATAAACACATAAACATAATGTACATTATCTGAATCATCTGAGCACACATACTGTACATGTACATAACCCACAATGAATGACCATTCATCCAGCATCTTTACCACTTTCAAACTTGCATTTTAGGCCGATCCTGACTGACACTGAGTGTCATTAACTGAGAGGCAGAATAAACAGCAGGGTAGATGGTGGATCCATCCTTTCATCCATGGTTGCCAATCCCAGAAAGGCAAAAAGTAAAAAAATTTTTTTTTCATTTAATTAATTAATAATAAAACAACAACAACAAAAAACCGAATACTATCATAAATGACACTAAAATAGCATTTAACTAAATGGAAAGTCATCCAAGATGAATGTAACAAACAAAAGAGAGCGTTGAGGAGCTCTTTTATAAGGGCAAAGCCAGAGATGCCTGGCTGGTCTCTCCAATAATAATAATTTATCACTATTTAATGCAGTAAGAGAATGTGTCAGCATAGAGAACCTGAACTTTAACATATTACACCCTGGAGAGAGAGGGAGGTTCATAGCTGATCTAGTAATAGTAACACTCATTATTGCAAACCTTGGTTAGGTAGGAAGGTACAGCACATGTTGAGGAGAATAAACCCACCCAAAGATCTGTGGTTTAAAGAAAACATGAGGATTGAGGACTGATATGAGGATTTATGTTTTGATGGAAATAGTTGTTAAATATGTGTTTTATTAATAGATCCAAGGCGTTTGGCCAAATTAATCATGAGAAATGACTTCAGAAGTTGGTCTCTAGAGGCGTGCCAAAGTATCACAAGTATCACGGGGATGCCTGTTCAAGTCTCCACCAGGTGAAGGGCTGGGGTACCCCTGAGAAAGGGACCCAACCCCAACTACTCAGTTTTAATGGGACACTATATAAAATTGATCCCAGCTACAGATGCACACTGTATTGGTCCCAAGCCCAGATAAATAGGAGGGTTGCATCAGGAAGGACATCTGGCATAAAAATCTCTGTCAAATCAAATATGCAGATCCTCCACTGTGGCGACCCCTAGAGAGGGAGAAGGACAAAATTACAAAATTGGTGTTTTGGTATGCAAGTTAAATGAGGAAATAGCCAGTTTTTGTTGCCCTCTACCGCAAAAGATTTCCAACAGCAGACTACAGCACTATATCAACAACAAGCCATATGTGAAGTTGCGCTATTGTATGTACTCCTCTGTTTTTCAAAGCAGGGTGAGAAGTCGTCTTTGTAAAGTGGAAAACCAAATTGCCTAACAGTTAATTTGGATAACTAAACTGGATAATAAATGGATAACAATCCATCCTCAGGTGTATTTACACCTGAACTTACAAGTGGTAAGGCGATCTTGCAATCTGAAAATGCATTATACTGTCAACTGTAAAGGGGGCCAAAGAGTAATGTCATGATAATCTGAAGCAAAGAGGACAGGAAATTCACTTTCCCTGCTTTTTATATCTCTCTATTAACATGCAAAGAAATAAGATACTGTATCTCAGATGTATCATCCCTGTGATATCAACTGTGCACTCCTGCGGAGCGCTCGCATGACAACAACCGTCCTTTTAGGTGTACTGAATGTTTCCAATTCGTTCATTAAAAAGATTTGTTCAAAAGATTCGTTCACCAAATCGTTCAGTACTTCCTGCACGACGGGAGCACTGACTACGTCTGACTCACTCGATGAACTGATACACAGCTTAACGGGTTGTGATTCATCTCACTGTCGCCAGCTGTCGGCAGTGCTGTCGCTAAATACAACAGACTCCACTGTTAAATGTTAAGATTTTAGGAATTTCCTTAATAAACATTGGAGAGTAACACATCTTTTCAGGGGCTTTGCTTCGTTTAAAGTGACCTACAGTTCGGCATGAATCGGCATTGTTTCTGGATTTGCTGAGACTGATTCTGACCATTTAAACCGCTGATTCACTCAAGTCTTGGGTTCAGTCAGTGAACTGGTACATGGCATGTGCTGCTGACTCTTTCAGTAAGGGAACGAATGACCTGATGAATTTGTCTGCAAACTGTTTCCTCCCAATGAATGAATGACCTGATGAATTTGTCTGCAAACTGTTTCCTCCCAATGAATGAATGACCTGATGAATTTGTCTGCGAACTGTTTCTTCACATTGAATAAATCACCTGATGAACTAGTTCACATACTGTTTCCTGCAGTGAGAGGATCTGTGTCAGTCCGCTGTTTTTGTCATATTTCAACAAACATGCAATGGAAACTATGAAAGATATCAGAGGGTTGCACTTATAAATATAATTAAATCTTGCATTAAATAATCACAGAAATGTTTTCCTGTGTTTGTCACGCTGTGAATTTTTTTATCTACTGACTTGAAACATGCAATAACTTACTTACTACATCTTTTAGTTTCTAAATTGCCTGACTGAAGTTAAATTAAGATATTTAATTGTGTTTACTGAGAAAGTCTGTTAAAACAAGAGGGACTTGAATGTGTGTCTTTATGTTCTCACTTTAACTGTACTGTAACATCTTACGCTGACTGCATTAGTTGGGATGCACGGAGACTCGTTACTATCAGAACAATGTGAAAGCTGCTAAGACGAAACACTCTGATATAATTTTATTAAATTGCCACAAGCCTGATGTCTTCCACCATTAACATTGTTCTTAATATTCCTCAGTCTCTGTTGAGGTGTATGAAAACTTTCTCCAGTTTTTCATTAAGGTTTCCTCCATCAGAGCCCTCATCTCACCTCCATCATATAACCTATCAATCTTTGCCCCTTGCTCTGCTGTCTTTGACCAGTTTGAGCCTGTGTGTCTCTCCTTTGTAGATGAGATTGTTGGATGAGAAGCATGGATGGCATTTAACTTTAAAGAAGACAGAGGTTATGTTGTTCAGAGCCAACAATAACTCTTATCGCTTTTAAATGTCTGCATGGCCTTGATCCACCATACTTCTCCGAATTACTTCTGTGCTATGCTCCATCGCGGTCTCTCAGATCTGCTGATCAGCTGCTTCTGACTGTACCTAAAACTAGTCTGAAGCTCAGAGGAGACCGGGCTTTCACAATCATAGCTCCCAAACTCTGGAATGAGCTGCCAATCAACATTAGACTGACCCCTTAACTTCCTGTTTTTAAAGCTTGTCTTCAAACAAACCTCTTCTCCTACTCCTTCTTAAAGGGTTCACAACACAGTTTTGCCATTCACACTGACAAACTCTTTGATGGAAATTTACAATGAAATTTATTTCTGCGTTCCATTTAACCTCAAAAGTCAGAACTGGGGTGATGTAATCCACGAGTTCACCATGTTCCAGTTGAAAAGTCAGAAAAGAAACATTGACACAAACATTTTTCACGCTGGCCATTGTTAGACATTGTTAGTAATACCAGTTGAAAACAACACTCTATGCAGACTTTGGTGCCACAAGCAGGGTAGCAACATGTCTATGGATATAAATGAAACAATACTCCTGTATGTGTACGACTGATATACTGTGAAAAAAAACAGAAGTGACATTAAATGGTAAAAGAAGTAGTGTTTGTATGGGGCACACAGTTTGGAATCTTAACTTGAGGTATATGCTCTGACTGTCAAACTGAAAATTTGAGTTCAGGGTGCATTCTCATTGAAGGAATGCTCTTGGACCTTTGAACTTCCATGTTCTTATTACAAATGGAACATACCTAGCCTGGCTAATGACAGACTGCTCTCAATTTCCTTTGAAACTATGGGTTTGAAAAGGGTGCACTTGCTTCTCACTTCCAAGAGATGTGTCAAATGGACATAGATGAAAATGCCTTAGTAGGCAATTGGATAGACCTTCAACAGAACAGAGCAAAATCAAATCATTGGCATACTCAACTGGGTTCACCCAGGCTAGATATATTATATATTATAAATTCTTGTCTTTCTGTTTGAAGAGGACACTCTTTACTGGCTAAACCATAGCCACCCAACTTTGAGGTGGTTGCTAGCCAATCATGAGTCAAGAATGGTTCTCAGCACCTTCCTGGTGTGAGGCAATAGCTTAACCACCGCTTCTTTGTCTTCCACCCGTATGACCTTTCCAGCTACTCTTTCAGAACAAAGTATTAAAAAAAACATTCCTGTTTCAGGAATTCAAGCAATCACCTGTTGACATGTTAATGACGTAAAAACACAATAGATTTGTCACAGTATGGCTGCAACTCATCCATCATGGAAGTTTAAAGCTGTTATGCATTTTGACATGTAACATTTTTGACAACCCTGAGTCAGGACTGACAAGTGGCAATTCAGGTAATTCAAAGTAATAATTTAGGCCTTTTGAAGTGTGGTTGTATGAGCTACAAACACGTAGTCAATGACAGGGATATTGGGGCCATTATATGAAGATTCATATTTACTGTTCATAAAGACATGCACCACAACCACACACTCCATCACAAGGACTGTTCAGCACAAGCAAAATCTTCATTCTCAGGGTCTGGTTTTTGGTTTTTCATTTTAAGTTTTCTTATTTCCTGTGTAGGTTGTCTTGCTTTCTGGTTTTCCAGAGGTCTGGCTGACAGCTGGGCGGAGTTCCTGAGCACGCACCTGCAACTCATCTACTCATCAGTTCTCTGCTTTCCCTGTTCTACTCCCATCAGAAAAACTCTATAATATCTCCCGACCCGAGAGGTAGGCTATGGAAAAATATATATGTTGGAGTCCCTAGCTTCTGGTTTAATCAGGCCCTTGTCGTCCTCTTGGGGCTGGGTTTTCTTTGTACCAACAAAAGACAAATCCCTAAGACCCTAGACTATCGCATACCGAATGACAAAACTATTAAGAACAAGTATCCTCTGCCACTAACAGACCCTTCGAACCCTTCAGTAAACCAACCATCTTCACCAAGCTTAACCTGAGGAATGCCTACCACCTCATATGGATTAAGGAGGGGGACGAGTGGAAGACCACCTTCAACACCCTGCTTTGTTATTTGGAGTACCAGGTGATGCCCTTTGGGCTAACAAACGCTCTGGCCATGATTTTCCAGGCCATGATTAATGACATCTTGGGAGACATGTTGAATTCATTTATTTTGGTTTACCTGGACGACATTTTGATTTTCTCCCGTGACATTAATGAACACCAACAACACATGCATTTATTTCTGAAAAACACTGGAAAACAAACTCTGTGTCAAAACTGAAAATGTGAGTTCCACATTCCTTCTGTTAACTTGCTTGGTTTTGTTTTGACAGATGGCTGGAACCAGAACGAGATTGAGGCCAAAGATAGATAATTGGCCCCCTTGACAGAACTGTAAACAACTCCAGCAATTTCTGGGGTTTGCTAATTACTAGACATGGTTTAACCAGAGCTACAGTAGGGTGGCCTCTCCCCTCACCAGGTTAACTTCTGTCTCGTCGCCCTTCTTGTGGGCTCCAGAGGCTGAGGCCACATTCTGCCATCTCAAGGAGCTCTTCACTACCACCCCTGTTCTCTCCCGTCCTGATACCTCCTGCCAATTCATCATGGAGGTAGACGCCTCTGACAGTGGTATCGGGGTGGTGCTGCCCCAGAGGGATCCTGAGAATCAGAAGCTCCACCCCTGTGTTAGTTAACACCAGCAGAATGTAACTATGACAGGAAACCATGAACTGCTTGCTGTGGTGACTGCGTTGCAGGAGTGGGGCCACTGATTTGAGGGAGCTGACCTGCCATTAATCGTATGGACAAATTATAAGAAACTCTCCAACCTCCGTTCTGCCAAGAGGTTAAACTAATGCCAAGCTGTCTGGTCTCTGTTTCTGGGCAGGTTTAATTTTACACTATCCTACCACCCCAGTTCCAGGAACATTAAACCAGATTCCCTCTCCACAATCCACGACCCGGTCCACTGGGAGGAGAATGACCTGCCTGTCCTTTTCCCTTCCTTTTTGTCTGTGCTATTTCCTGGGACATCGAGAGGGTTGTCCGTGAGGCCCAGCAGGTGGAACTGGACCCTGGAACTGGACCTCCCAGCTCTCTTCGTTCGGGCAAAAATAAAAAAATATATATATAAAAATTCAATCATGTAAATAACACAATACAGGCCCTTGTACAACATCAAAACCTTTGAGAAAAACCTTTGTTTTAACTCTTTTTTAATTCCTATTTAAGCCATGTATGAATTTATCTATTTATAATACTTATAATTTATTAATGTTGTTATGAACCTGATGAACATTTATAAGCTTATGTATTTATTTCCCATAGGGCTACACAAGTATAATTAAAACCAGCAGAGGGCTGAGATCCCTAAAGTCTGCTCCAGTGTCTGCAGTAGAATTTTATGATCAATATACATCTATCTATCTAGATAGATAGATAGATAGATCTATATGTATATTGATCTATCGATAGATAGATAGATAGATTTTCAAACAGTTTGGTGGGGATGGGATCTAACTGACAGGTTGACGATTTTGATGAGGATACTAGTGATGTTATAGGTGAAAAACTGTAACTGTATATCTGGTGCTTCTAAGGTTCTTCTGCTAAAAAATGTCTCATTACCACTAGGCAGTCACAGACTGTAGTGGTAATTTTTCTTAATGTTATTTTACTCAATTTACTCAATTAAATGTGAGTAAATAATGAGTGAAGGGGGGATCTGGGGAGAAACTATGTTTTCTATATCTATGCCATAAGTGAGTACAAGATCAAGGGTGTGATTAAGGCAGTGAGTGGGCTTACTCACATGCTGAGTGAAACCAATTGACTCTAACAGTGAATTAAAGGATAAGGCTTTCAAAAGATATGCATTCAGGTCTGAGCTTGGGGTTAATTAATAGACTAGTATTAAAAATGGCTGTGACTCCTCCTCTTCGGGCCTCGAGTTTCTGGGAATATGGGTGTTAGTATGTGTGGGAGATGTTGACTCATTTAAACTAACATATTCTTATTCATGTAACCATGTCTCAGTTAGACACAGTAAATCAATATGATTATCAATGATTAGATCAATAATTTAAACTGATTTTGAGGAAAGTGACCTTATATTTAATGGTCCACATTTAAGAGTGATATTGTGGGATCCTGTTTGGTATTAGTGTTGATTTTTATTAGATTGGACTGTCTAACTCCTCTTCTGTTTATTGCTGTTTTATTTAATTTAGTTGGTTGGGGGACAGACAGAGTCTCTATGGGGTTTTGAGGAGCTGACTGCTCAAAAAGAAGCACAGAGAAGCGTGCAAGACTGCAACTCTGTCTCCTGGTCTCATATCCATCATATCCATCGAAAACTCTTCCATCCCCCCTCCCGTCAAGTAAAGAGTCTGGGTGTCATCCTCGACAGCACTCTCTCTTTCACATCCCATATTAATAACACTAACCCCCCACCCAAGCCACTACCATCCTGGTCCACAGGCTTCTCACTTCACCTGGTCAGAATTGCATACACCCATTGACCACATTGTACTGTCCAATTTTATTGTTGTTTTTTTTTAACCTATGTGTATGTATTTTATGAGAGGTGACCCTGAGTGTCTAGAAAGCCACCGACAAATAAAATGTATTATTATTATTATTATTATTATTATTATTATTATTATTATTTTTATTATTATTGAACAATGTTCATGACAATATTTACAGAATTTCAAAATGAGTTTGAGACCAAGGTTAACAGGATATCATTGACCTAATTTAAGTTCCATGATATCTAAAGGAAATATTTGCTGCTTTAGCTTACAGTTAGACAGCATTTGAGTCGCTGCTGCCTCCACCAACAAGTTCAAATATGTTGTTTTGTAACTTCAGTGCTTAAAATCCTTCACTCACAAACTTATCAAACAAGGCAGCAGAGGAGGAGCAGCTCCTGTGTCCCTGTCAACTATAAAAGATTTTCTCTGTGGACTTTGGTGCAGAAGCTTATAAGCTTTATTGTCTAGTCCAAAAAGGTGTGAGATAAGTGACAAATATATTTTTGAGCCATCATAAAGACAGTGTACGAATGCACGTATACACAAAATACCTGAAAGATCCCATTTACTGACAGTCACAGTAACTATGTTCTTTTAAAACTCAAAAGCAAGCAACACAATAAGCAACGTCTAATGTTTACTGAGTGGTGACAGAAGAAATAAGTGACAAAATTATGTTGTTTATTGGGAAAATTCAATATTTTGCTAAGCATGAGGTTTATTAAATGTAACTATCTTGAGCTCATATGTCACATGTTGAGTTCATGCAGTATACTGGAAAAGTATACTGTAAAAAAAAAAAAAAAAAATATATATATATATATATATATATATATATATGTGTGTGTGTGTATACTATATATATATATTGATTTCCCTCAAAAATGGCCCCTTGATTATGAGCCAAACTAGCCGAACAATATTTGTGACATAGCTCCATCCACTGGAGCTAAGGTGAACTGCAATTTAATTGTAGGGCAGTGATGTGCCCTTTTCAAATGGGGGAAGGTAAAATCTTTCCAGATTCAGTCATGAAATTTATCACAAACTCATTATTATACATTTTATTATTATTATTATCATTATTATTATTATTATTAGACTATTTAAGACTTCAGAGTACAACAAATAATTTTATTTTTCATTTTGTAAATTGAATTACTGTAGTTTATGTAGATTACTTTCTAATCCAACAATTCACCTTTAAATTATTGCAATGGAAACACCTTTGAGGGTTCCTGGAATATTTTTAATCATCTTCATCTTTTGCTTAAAAACAAACAACAATTCATTGATTTCATTGCACAATTTTTGCACTTTTCAGTGACAATAAAGTTGAATCAAATCCAATCTACAGTATGATACACAAGTGTATTCACAATGGGCCCAAAATGGGCCTAGATCACAGAGACAAGACTTAGTATCCAAAATGGGTAATTAGCATTAGAAATGTGCAGTGGTGTACAAAAAAGTGATGTGTTGTATTATCAAATTTCTGAAGTCATCTTGTTTGTGTTGCATTCAGTCCTGTTCCTGAGGTGAAAAAAATCACCATTGGAGAGACTCACTTTCCACTTCCAGTTTGTTTTCCCTTCAAGAAGGCACCAAGTTTCTCCAGGAACACACAGTCTATCTAGCCTTTTCCTTCATTCCTTCAATTGCTCTCCTTCTTTTGAGGTTGGTGAAGAGCAGTGCGAAGTTGATGATATATGTCGACACACAGACCATGCAGAAATCTCCCAGAACAAAGGCCAGAATAAAAGCGAGGTAAAGAGAGCCAGCCACTGACACCCAGGAGGAGAAGACCAAAAACATGGCTGCTTTCTTGGAAAGGGACAGACCTGCAATAAGGACAAAAAATAAGAGCATTACAAATCACCAAAAAAAGTACACTGATTTAGCAGTACATGGCAAATTCTGCACCCTTTATCCTATCATTGAGAAGCTGTAGTTTAGTTTTTTTAGTTTATATTTATTTATATGAGGTACTAACCCTTAAAGGTCCAGTGTAAAAAGGAAGGTTAAATTTTAGTTGCTTTTGGAAAAAAGAGTCTGTAAAGTTACTAAATATAGTGACAAAGTCACTAAGTTGGCAACACTGTTGTTTGTTCTGTTTACTTTATGATAACTTTTATTTTCCTTCTTTTATTTTCCTTCCTTTCCCCTGGCTTGGTTAATTTCTGCCCCTGTTTCTGTAATTGTATGCATTCTAATGTGTACAGTCTTCTTCTCTGTTTTTGGTGTTGCAGCGTTACAGTGCCACTTACGGGCCTGGCATATGCACTACAGCGTTTTGAGTCATTTTTGACAATGCCGTGTTTACTGGTAACTTATTCAAACCAACAAAGAAAAAGGCAAAGTTTCATTCCAACCATGTGGACATGGTCTGAACATCCTTTGAGTTTTGATGCTAACTGAAGGCTACGTAGGTTCTCCAACACACTTGGAAGGTAAAGGTGAGGTGAAGGATTTTCAGCTCCATCGTGCAACTTCAAAAATGAATGTTGATATAATTTACATGCTGTACCTACACCATGTCTACAATGTCCTACGAATATTTTTTGCCACTTTATCTTGCTGTTAAACAGTCATGTATGACTGAAAACTGAACTTTTGTGTCTCTTTGTAAATCATTAATTTCTCAAACCAAAGCCATTGCTGCCTCCATAAGTGAGTTCAATTGTTTTATTTTATGACTGTGGTGTTTGAAATCCTCTGTTCATATTTTGTTCATGACACTGACAACTTACCAAAGAAGGCAGTAGTAGATCAGCAGTGCTGGTGTTCCCATAGGCTAAAAATTCTGATTTTCTTTGTGGGGGATTTTAAGTCAGAAAAGTCTCTTTAATGGCAAGATGAAATGGCAAAAACATTTTCAAGCTTCCATAAACTTATGTGGGTGAAGATTTTACTGGGTGAGGGAAAACCTTGTGTCCCCATTGGCAGTCATGTTTTCAAGCAAGGTTCTATGCTTCAGTCTAGTTTGTGGTCCAGTGAGCACACAAACACGCAGTCGACACTGACTTTGTATCCGTACCTAATACAACCACCAGGCTCACTTTCAGTTCACAAAATATTATAAAACAGTATGCATGCTGTGCTGAGTGCTGCAATATGATTTACAGAGGACAATGAAGGACTAACCGAGGCCCATCTGCAGAGTGTAGAATATAATGCCAAGCAGGCTGTTGGGCTGGTTAAGAGGGTTATCTTTAGCCACGAAGAACTGGACCAAACCAAAACCACGTCCCCATCTGCCAAATTAAACAAAAAGTCAGAATAGCACATGAGAAGGAAATGAAAATGGCATTCTGGAAATAACAAAAACATCAGGGGAGAACTATTATTATTATTATTATTATTATCATTATTACTGTTATATTTATTATTTTATTATAATTATTACTAATAAAATGAAAGGATTTAGCAACAGTACGGCTGCAATTAATTTATAACTAAATTAATTGACATATATTTTGGTAATCGATTAATCAATTTGCGTGTTAATAAATAAAACAAATTCTCCAATTTTTCAGCTTCTTAAATGCAAGGCAAAATTATTTGCTCCATATAACAAAGAAATCACTACAACTGAATCATTTTGGCTTGTGGACAAAACCAGACATTTTAAAACATCATTTATGATGAATAATTGCAGCCCTAGACAGCAGACAATATTATCATTGATGATAGTAATAATAATAATTATTATTAATCATCTATTTATCAAATTTGTGACAACAAAGTGTATAAACCTACATGAGTAATAAATGGCAGATTCATGATCTTAGTCCTTTTCTTTTGGATTTGCTTTTAACCTATGAAATTCCTATCTATTCTTATTTTATTTTATTTATGTGTGCTTATGGGGCATTTGCTTATTTATTTTAATCTTGTATTATATATAAAGTACTGTGCATAAGTCTTAGGCCACCATTAGATTTATTGTTTTAGCAATGCTATAATGACCATACTGTACAATTATTTCTCAATCACTTTATTGGAACACATCCTGAAAATATGGAGAAACACATATGCATTTTGAAAATAACATCTTTTTCAGAAAAAACAAACAACAAAAATGCTTCTATAATATCAAATATTTAGTGTGACCTGCATTTACACTTGTGACCTGCATTAACACAACCATGGCTCTTTAAAACCTGGAATGGAACCCTAATGTTATTGGTCAAACCTGTGTTTCTCCTACTATTTCATGCCAACAAATAGCTGCTGTGAAAAAGGTCTATTATACCTGGTTTACTCAAGACATGTTTGAGCATTACATACACATGTTGCACAAGTTCAACTCATTGACAGGTTGATCATATAGTATAAGACCAACTTTTAGTCCCATCTTTTCAGTCTAAACGCCAGTGATCACAAAACTGACATAAAAACAACAAAGCTGGTGGTGGCCTAAGACTTATGCACAGTACTGTATAATTGATTGACTGATTCATTTTAATTTACTACAACTCTGCTAATTATTTTCCTGCAGCTCCTTTTGTCTTCTATTTTAACAATGTGTGTGAATGAATCTGGATTGGTAAATTAATGATTGAGTGGGGTGTATGTATTTAAAGTGCTACATAAAGACTAATTGATTGGTTGGTTGATTAATTGTAAATAATCACCAATCACCAATGCAGATTTTATTAAAGACGGGAAATAATTTGGTCCAATTTATAAATGGCTCCGACCGATTTTTTGGGTTGAACTCCACATTTAAGAGGTTAAACAAAACAGTTTGTGACAGGAAGCGTTTCCAGAGGAATGTAACACGTGGCAGTGAAATGAATGGGTTTGGAGCTGAACATTTCACAGTTTACATAAACAGTGGACCAAAGCTGTGTAGGGAACAGGGGGCGGTGTGCGTGTGTGCGCGTGTGTGTGCGCGTGCGCGCGCGCGCGCGTGTGTGTGGTGCACGAACTAAATAAACACTTATGATGAGGATGATGAAAACATAGAACAAAAGCAGTCAAACTTACCTGGAGGTGAAAACTTTAGAGCAGCTCACTGACTCTCCCAGGTCACACATCGCCCTGTAATCCGGGTCTCTCTCTCTGGACAGCTCCACGTGAAGCGCGTATACAGACAGAACCAAACCAAAGACACACAACAGTATCCGTACTGTCCTCTCCCACCTGGGCATCTTCTGACCAGCAGCCGCTGCCATGTCTCTGCTATGTATTGTCTGCAGTAGTCTGAATGAACACTGTCCCCTTCCAATCTCGCATTACTCCACTCTGTGTGAAGCTGACGTGTAGAAGGACAGATCCTCGCCTCTGATTGGTCAGAATGACTTTTGCAGCTGCCTGTCATTGGTGCAGATGTTGGAGCAGCCAGCGGTGTAAAAAAAAAATACTGCGTGTTTTTACTGTGGACTTTAGTCTGACTTTGGACTCTCCATGTGTGTAGCTGGTATTCCTTATGTTATGGGGACCTAAGTTTCTTTCCACAGTCACATTATTGGGACTTGTCTTCCTTATGGGGACAAAAATCAAGTCCCCATAATGTAAATGACTCAATTTTAAAGGTGAAGACATGTTTTAAAGTTAGGCTGAGGTTAGGGTTAGGTTAAGGTTAGGGTCAGGGTTAGGGTTAGGGCACTAGTAATTATGATTAAGGTTAGAGTAAGACTCAAGGAAATTAATCAGTCAATGCAATGTCCTCTGAAGTCATGGAAACCAGTGTGTGTATGTGTGTGTGTGTTTGTATGTGTATCTTTGTGAGGACCTCAAAACATATAAAACATGAGTGTCATACTCAAATGACCTGGGGGCCAATGACCATCTAGCCTAGTTAAGAAGGGGACCAGTCCAGAGCAAAAGTGGGGGAAAAATCAACTGTTAACTAGTGGTGGGCAATATGACCTCAAAATTATAACACAATATTTTATCATAATATCACTATAAAGGACTGGCAACCTGTCCAGGGTGACCCTATGTCAGCTGAAGTTAGGCACCAGCGCCCCCAGCGACCCTCAGTGGAGGTTAAAGTGGTAGAAAATGAGTGAGTGAGTGAGTGAGTGAGTGAGTGAGTGAGTGAGTGAGTGAGTGAGTGAATATCACTATAAAGATACTTCACAATAACAACATACTTATGACACAAAATGAATTTCAATTTCAATTGTATTTAAAACATCAATCAAGTATATATATACGTGTATATATATATATATATATATATATATATATATATATATATATATATGCCCCCTGCTGCTGGTTAGCTCTTCACTTGAGGAGTAAAAAGGGGTGCAGAGTGTATAAGCCTCCCCCTACCAGTATGTAGCCTCTGCACAATGATAAGACTCCTTCAGTGTCTCCTCGCGGCGACAGGTGTGAACTGGGCTTAATGTGAACCCAGGCTAAACTGCATGGGTTCTCGGAGCAGTAATGGGCCCCAGAGGTGTCCCAAACAGGCCCACTGGAAAGTGGATATGTTCTGGCATCTAACAACTACTTCCCCCCCTATGGGTTGAATAGTAACTCCTGCTACCTTGTGGGCATTCTCTACATAGAAAAAGGCTAAGGGAGAAAATCCTAATAGAAAACTCGCCTTTGACTCCATCAGGCAGGTCAATGCTCCCGAGCATCGTTCTAGCACCAAATGTACCGGGCCACCTTTTCTTTGGATCACGCCAACAAGGCAAAGAGGGGAGCACTGCTGCCTGGTCAACACAGGGCTTTCATACTGTATATTGCCCAAGCACCTTGTGTTCTCTAGAGGAAACTCCAACTTCACTTAGCAGTGGAGGCACAACAGGAGAGGTCAACAGTCACCAGTTCTAAGCCCCTTTCTCACTTGGCATAGAGAAAAAAGTACTATGAACTGAATGTTAAAGGCACAGAACTCAAAATGCATGGGTTGTTTTTTCATTCAGGATTTTAACCATGTAATTCATCAAAACTGTTTTAGAAACTATACTCTAAGGCTGGGTCACTGGTTGTCAGAGTGTGGGTTGGGACCCACAGTCGGGACACTGTAATTTTTTTTTCTTCCCTAAATGTTTATTAAGATTTGTGTGAATAAGTTTTAAATAACATGAGGTCTACATAATTAATCAATTACTAAATTAATTGTCAGCTATTTTGATGATCAATTAAATCTGTTTGAGGGTTTTTTTTTTTTAAATGAATAAAACAAGATTTAGATGCGAGAACTTTTTGGTTTCTTTGCTCCACACAACAAAGAATAATTCAAACACAATAGTTTCTTTCAAATGTGGTTCCTAATAAAGAAACAAACACTGGGCTAGAGGTGATATGTATTTTATTTTATTTTATTTTATGCAAGTGAAAGACTCATTACCACCATTTAGTTCAGTAAGATGTACAGTAGGTTGTGTGATGTGTGTTTTCTCACAATAGTCAATATCCAAACACCTAAAATGTAATACTGAACTGCTCTGACAAGAATATCATTTTGTTAATGCCTAGTTGAAATTAGATGCTGTTTCAATTTAATCTCAGTTATTACTGAGGTACATCAATGCTGCAGGTTTTTTTTTAAATTAAGGATCTACAGTGAATGATCATGGCATTCAGAGTCAGGTGATTGGAAGGACATTTAAATGAATTTACTCAGGTTTTGAGACATTCATGGAAAGACAATAGGAAAAAAACCCAGTTAATAAATAGAATTACAATTTATTATAAATAGCAATACTCATACTCATAGCAATACTCAATACAACAATATATATGATCAGTTCAAATAATTATAAAACAAGAGTTTAAATTAATTAGTAAAAGGAAATAAATGATATCTAGAGATAAATAATAAGTAAAATCAATATAAATTAATAAAACCATGATACACTTATTTTTCCTCTCCCTTTGTTCTCATTTGGCAGGTAACTCTGACTCCAGAGGAGACTCAGATCTAATTTAATATAATGAAATAAAATATAATAATAATTAGTAGTGGGAGTAATAATAAATATAATAATTATCAATATAGATACTGCTGTCAAAGCTGCCACTATTATTAATAACACTATGAAAGTATTAGTATTGTAACTAGTGCTACAGTACAACCATTTTGTCTAATTGGTAGAGTAAATAAATGGTTCTTTTTTAACGTGCCTTCTAAGAGTCGGGAGTATTGAATTGTTTTCCTCCTGTCGCTCCTCCTCAACTAATTTAACTTCCCATAAACAGCGTCGTCACAATCCAAAAAACACAGAGACCCTTCTGTGTGTACCAATGTCCCGCCTTCCACGCGTCCTCCTCTTTCATTGGACAGCAGCCGGAACGTCACCTCATCTCATTGGCTTCACACATGTCACTCAAACCCAACACGGAAAGGCTACGAAGAGGCGGCAGACAAAACAAAAGTGTTAGCAACGACACTGCGAAATTAAGAGCACATTTTCAAATGTTTTGTTTGATTTACATAGCGGGCGAATCTTCCGGTACCTCCGAGAACGTCTCCAAGATGTCGTGTCTGATTAAATAACGCAGTACGGCCTGCTTCAGCGTCTCTGAGCTTCAGGTAACTAGCCTACGCCCCTGTGCCAAGAGTAGGTTAGGTCTTTATCACGGTGTTAGTTCGTGTACTGTACTTCCTCAGTGTCGCAGCGTTTCAGTCTCCGTTTGTATTAATATAGACTCGTGTGTGGTTTAAGTGTTCAGGTTTGGTTCACTTCATGAGTCAGGCCTTACAGGTATGAAGTCACGACTCGGCTTTGTCCCACCGCCTTTTAAAAAGGCTCACAATCACAGTCAATTCATCTGTGTTTGCGTGAAATTTTAGCATATTCGCATTCGTGACACCAGAGCTGCTAGTTGGCCCCTGAGGGCCATAGTGGAGTTACATTAGGTTAATCAATTTTAAGCACCTGTACAGAGAGCAATGCTGCGCGGCTGTTACTCATTACAGAATAGCTGTGGAAAATTTAAGCAAAATTTCAAGTTCTCACTCAATACTGAGAAGTAATTATAGCGATAAATGTAATGTAAAATCAATTAATTGTGATTTTAAAACTTCTTAATTGTCAGAACTCGTAATAGATATTGACATTTCATATATCTGAGGCAAAGGTTTCACTTTTATATAAGTTGAACCTTTGTTGTATTGATACTGAGGAGACTTATATCACTTAATATATTTTTATTGGATGATTGCCCAGCCCTACGACTTGATTAGAAATTCTTAAATCTTGTAAATTAGTTTCATTTTTGCTGTAATAGTGAGGATCAAGTTTTTGCTGTGACACCACAAAGGTGGTGCAGGTGTGTTTGTTTTTTTTAGTACATTTCCAAAATTTGCAAGGTTGTTGGAAAATAGTTTAAAGGTCATGTACATGTTGTCAAAATATTAATGCTGAATCACAGCTGTGTGTGTCCTCATTTCTAGATTATCATGGACAGACACACCTGTTTCAAAACCATGTTATCAGAGAAATTGCTTTGGCCTTAATCCTAATATTTAGATTACTATCATACAGGAGCCAAAGTAAATATAAGCTGTGAACTTTTTTTTATTACAAGAAAAAAAATATATAGAGTAGACTATAAAAATGGACATAGTCGTCTGGTTTTAAAAGTAAAGACCAGGAGTTAGGATGGAGGTAATATTTGGCCACTGGGGGGACTTCTAATTTTCACTAGATTTATCACATCAGTAAATGTTAGGCCTTATCTGCAGAAAAAGAGAACTGTCTTTATACAATCTTCATTCTTTCATTCTTAAGTTTCTCCATGAACACAACGTTGTTTCAGGAAACGTCTTTATCCACATGAAACCCCTCCAAAACGACTCTAAACGCTGTAGTACATATGCCAGGCCTGTACATGGCACTGTTATGCTGTCACAGATATACACCAATGCTCATAAGCATGCATGCTGAGTGCAACCTTTTTTTTTAAAGGGGACATTAACTGGAATTTTCTGATGTTTTTTGGTGTGTCCCCGTGTCCCTCCCGTATCTAAACATCACTAAAGTGTCACAATAAACACTTCAGCCACTTTTGAGAAAAAAGGGTTTCTCTTTATCTGTGCTCAAACAAGCGTTTTTGAAAAGCCGAGTTTAGTTACGTAACTAGCACATTTGATGTGCATTGAACCCTCCCTCAACAGCTACTCCCGATCGTGGGAGTGAACATTTAACCTGAAGAAAAAGAAGAAGCTGAATTGCTTCTGCCATTACAACTATTGTATCTGGTTGTCAAAAACAACACCGGCAATCACAAGCAAGTGGGAATGCGATTGGCCAGCTACCAAGCGCATTCCCACGAGACTCAGTGTTCTAGGGGGCAGGCATTAGCTTAGAAACAGTTCAAATGCTGTCAGAGACTATGAGTTTTTTGACCATAAATATTATTTAGTTTATCTAAGTAGACATCAGTAATCTCGATTTTTAGTTCAAAAAGACCATTCTATGTCACCTTTTAAATTTTATTTGAATATAGGTATACATTGTAATATATACAATCACAGAAACAAAGACATGATTAACCAAGCCAAGGCAACTAAGAAAAGAAAATATACGTTATCATGAAGCAAAAATTCACTTATATGAAACACCAAACAATCTCAAAACACAAGAAGATGACATATGCAAACAAAAGAAAGTGTATAGGCTGTATACTGTACAAGGTTGGTGTTTTGGGATTTTATCACTCTGGGACTCGTTTTCCAAAAAATATTTTTGTCATAGCTGAATTTGGTAATATTTTTAGGCAATTTAATTGTTTCTAACACATGGCTTGATTTAACATTAAAAGCTATGAGGATAAACCATTAATACAGATCATAAACAGTAGATATTTTATATTAGATATTTATATAGATATTTTATTGTAAAGTGTATTTACATTGTATTATCACTCACCTTTGAGAAGCACAAAGATCACAAAAGAAAACTTTTTATGAGTCCAGAGAAACAACCTGTGTGCAGATTTGTATACACATATATCTTTTATGTCCTCATATAGCCTAAGATTATCCATATATTATCTATAAGCCATATTGCCCAGCCTTATGGAAATATTGATTTGATTTATATTATGAAAAAGTATGTTTTGATAAAGCCCCTAGCCCTAACTCTGATAGACAATAAATAGTACAAAATGTCCCTCAATTTGTGGTTTAGAACCTGTAAAATTATACCCACTAATGTCTCACCTTGCTCTTTTTGATTTTTTTTCTGGCTATGTCACCTGATAGAATGGCCACTGACAATAACAGAGACAACCAGTGTCTGTCCAGAGTCGAGGGAACAGGAGGCACCACAGACACCAGCACTGCAGCAAAAAACCTGGCTATACTCAAAGCTCACTCTCTGGATGTGAAGTTTGATGTGGGAGAAGAATATGATGTCATAGAAACCATTGGCACTGGAGCTTATGGAGTTGTCTCCTCTGCCAGGAGACGTGACAATGGTAGGCATGATTTAACACATGCACTGATGTCCAGACATTCATCTTCCAGCTCCCTAGTCATATCTACATAGAATGTCTGCAACAGTTAATTGATTAATCGATTACTAACTTGATCATCAAATATTTTGGTAATTTGTTTTTTTTTTCCATCTTATAATTATGTCAGATTTTTTTGATTTTTAGCTTTATAAATGTGAACATTTTTCTTTGCACAATATAACAAAACTGAATTAAAAATGGTTTGTAGAATAAAACAAGACATTTGAGAAGACTGTCATTTCGAGCTTTGGGAAATACTGATCAAGATAAATTCCGTAAACATAAAATGTTTTGTTGTCTATGTCGTCTTTACAGTTTTCCCCTGAAACATACTTGTATTTCACAGGCCAGCAGGTGGCGATAAAGAAGATCTCCAATGCTTTTGAAGTGGTGACGAATGCTAAACGCACTTTGCGAGAGCTCAAGATTCTGAAGCACTTCAAACATGACAACATCATTGCCATCAAAGACATCCTGCAGCCTAACCTTCCACACTCTGCCTTTAAGTCTGTGTAAGTGATTTTTTTGCATCATATGTTAATTGATAAATGACAGAATAAACGTTTCTTCTAGGGCAAGAAATGTCTATAGTCATTTTACATAGTATCAGACTACTGAATTGCTCAAAATGCTCTTCACACCTATATCATAACTGATTAATTGAAGCACTGTCACAGAAATTAAAAATATTAGCCACCTTTGTCGCGGACAGGACTGTAAAAATACCATCCAATCATAATGAAGGGCCCAAACAAAATAATTGGATTGTGACGCATCAATCAAACTGCCATCTACTCCTCCTTCCCCAATGCGTGTCCCCCTCTTTGTGCACTAATTGTGCTTGCGCAGACACGGAAAAGACAACATCAGAGCTCACGCTAGCTTGTAGAGTTTAGAATCTCTACCCGAGCCTGAACTGAGACCGGACAGATTTACTGCCGCCTTCCTTGGGCCCTGACGGGATCATGTTTTTTTTTTTTAAAAATTTGCTTATGTGTTTAATGTCTGGACTGACAGCCCTGAAAAATCACCTCTGTGTTGTCACTCGCTCACTCTCGCCCTTGTCTCTTCTCTCAGCACTGCGCCCACATACAGGGGTTGGACAATGAAACTGAAACGCCTGATTTTAAAACAACAATAATTTATTAGTATGGCGTTTGGCTATAGCAGCCCAGCCATGTATATTGACCCTGTGGAGCTCCCGATGGACAGTTTTGGTGGAAACAGGAGAGCTGAGGTGCACATTTAATTCTGCAGTGAGTTGGGCAGCTGTGGTTTTATGTTTTTTGGATACAATCCGGGTTAGCACCCGGACATCCCTTCCAGACAGCTTCCTCTTGCGTCCACAGTTACTCGTGTTGGATGTGGTTCGTCCTTCTTGGTGGTATGCTAACATTACCCTGGATACCGTGGCTCTTGATACATCACAAAGACTTGCTGTCTTGGTCACAGATGCGCCAGCAGTAGAGCAAGACGTGCACCAACAATTTGTCCTCTTTTGAACTCTGATATGTCACCCATAATGTTGTGTGCATTGCAATATTTTAAGCAAAACTGTGCTATTACTCAGCTAATTGAACCTTCACACTCTGCTGTTACTGGTGCAATGTGCAATCAATGAAGATTGGCCACCAGGCTGGTCAAATTTAGCCATGAAACCTCAACAATAAATTGGCCAGTGTTTCAGTTGTCTCTAATATTGGTAGGGACACTCTGGCTTTCTCCAAATATTGGTGGGGGACATGTCCCCACCGAAAAAATACTGCCAAGAAAAAGGCTGATGCAGAGCGATCCAAGCCCAGAGTGAACATTGGTGCTGTGTTTGAACGGTGAAAGTTCAGAAAGGGCTGCAAGGTGATGCCACTGTGGACCTGTTTCTACTGAACAGTTAGGGTAACTTTATGTCTTTGTGATCCTCCCTGAGTATTTGTTGTTTTCTGGCATTATGTTGTCATTGTCCATGAGTCCTTGTGATCTCCACACTCTTTGTGAACAACCGGAGCACGTACCTGTGCTCTGGAGGTGTAACTTCAGAGGGAAGTCTGAGGAAAGGGGCTGGGACTATTGAATTCAAAATAAAGCCTGCTTGAGCAGTTTTTCCAGGATCTCCCACCCTACCTTTTAAAAGGGATAGGTTTTTTTTTTTTTTTTGAAGTGAGGTAGTGACACTTAGTCTGCGCTAATTGTGCTAAACGTGCCCCAATGCAGAGAACCAGCCTGAGATGTGGACACTCTCTCATTGAAAACATGACTGCCAGTGGAACACCTCATAAAATCTGCACCCGCTAACATCTATAGTATAGTATAATACCATAGAATTCAGCAAGTGTGGCTAACATCTGTTTTTCCTTGTGTCTCCATTAGCAGCATTGTTTTCAGTGAGAGGTAGCCTCCATTTCTCATGGTGGTTCTTGTCACAGGTGACAATGCCTTATATAACTACACTTTAAAAAAACCAAACTGTCAGATTATTGCTTAAAATTTGTTAAAGGTGCTTGGTGATTCATGTTTAGATTTAGAGTAATTTTTCTAAGGGCATTTCTATGGTTTTGGTGAATTTTGGATTTCCTGCTGTTAATGTTGCATAATGTCTTATATATACAGTACTTGCAATAAGGTTGCGTCCACATCTCACTGTTTCCTTCCCATGTTTGCAGATATGTGGTGCTGGACCTCATGGAGAGCGACTTACACCAGATCATACACTCTGCCCAGACACTCACACCAGAACACACACGCTACTTTCTATACCAGCTCCTCCGTGGCCTTAAGTATGTGCACTCTGCCAACGTCATCCACCGTGACCTCAAACCCTCCAACCTGCTAGTGAATGAGAACTGTGAGCTAAAGATTGGTGATTTTGGCATGGCGAGGGGTCTTAGCTCGCACCCTGAGGAGTCCCGTTCCTTCATGACTGAATATGTGGCAACTCGATGGTACCGTGCTCCTGAACTGCTGCTGTCTCTAAATCACTACAGTTTGGCCATTGACTTGTGGTCTGTGGGCTGCATCTTTGCTGAAATGTTGGGGCGGAAGCAGCTTTTTCCTGGAAAGAACTACGTCCATCAGCTCCAGTTGATTTTGTCTGTGTTAGGAACTCCTCCTGAGGGTTTAATTGGTGCTATCAGAGCTGATAGAGTGCGTTCTTACATTCAGAGTCTTCCGTCACGGTTAGCTGTGCCTTTAGCCAAACTCTACCCACAAGCTGAAGCAGAGGCTTTGGACCTGCTTGGGGCCATGTTGCGCTTTGACCCTCGTGAACGAATCAGTGTGACACAAGCGCTGGAACATCCCTACCTGTCCAAGTACCACGACCCAGATGATGAGCCAATTTGTGTGCCAGCTTTTGACTTTGAGTTCGATAATATCTCAATGAACAAAGAACAAATTAAAGAGTCAATTTTAATGGAGATCCAGGACTTTCATAGAAACAAAAAGAGCACTCATCAGAGGCTGCAGTTCAGACCTTTGGCGAGAGGAAATGGCACAGCAGCAGCACAAAGCAGTAACCAATGTAAAGCCCAGGACTCCCTGACCAAAACCCCACTGGTCCCCATTGCACATCACTCCCAATCAGCACAGTTACAACAGCAGCAAATAAGGGAATTGGAATCACAACAACAAGACCACATACCACCAAAAGGGAATTATGCATTTACAAAAGCAATGCAAACCTTTGATAAGCCCACATCACTTCTAGACGGTACTATGCCTCATGTGACCCATAATTTGCCTCTGCTCTCCAAAAGTGAAACTGGCCCAGCTGATGTGGACATGCCCAGTGCCAACTCAGACAGTGGTCAGCCGGAGACCATAGATTTAACAACACCAGTGTCGACTCAAGAAGCCCCCACAGAAACAATAAGAAGCAGTGAGGCACAGCCGCAGCCAACCAGTAGTCAAGCCCCTCTGTCTCAGCACAACGAGAGCCAGTCCATGACCCAGGTTCACACCAGTATTCCTGCGACCAACCAACCAACACAGATCATTACACCTCTACCCACCACTGTGCCTTCCCTGTCGCTCTCTGTGGCACAAGCCCAGTCACTGTCTCAGTCCCTCTCACAGTCCCTATCCAAGAATGCCAGGCCTCCTTCAGGTCCAGGAGAGGGAACTAGAAAAGAAGGAGCAATTTCAGAGGATACTAAAGCTGCACTCAAAGCAGCTTTATTAAATAAATCCAGAGGTGGTAAGTTTACTGTTTTATATGCCACTGACAAAACTGACTTGATCCTTTCCTTTTAAAGTGTTCAGTTCAGTCACTTATTGATGGAGACAGCAGTGGATCAACAACCTGTGTGTGCTGTGATGTTGAAACACTGTGATGATTTTTGCTAGAATTTGGTGCAAGGAGTGAGAGGTTCATAATGTGACACAGGTTTTTAGCTAGTTCACAACACTTTATGGCAATAACTTTTGTGAAATAGTTAAAAGAGTTTTTCCTTGTGTACCACATAGACATAGAGCGTCTGTGGGTGTGCACAGCACTGTCAGAACTGATAATGTGCCAGTGGTCCATGAAGCCACAAATAAAAAACAAAAACTGAATTGTCTCTTTAATGTGATGTCTTGATTGCAGATGGAGGAATGTCTGCACTGGGCATGGATCCTGGTGGAGGAGGAGGTATGTTGTCCTCCATGTCGTCTGTTCAGGAGTCTCGCCGGCCTGTCACAGCTCAAGAGCGCCAACGAGAAAGAGAGGAGAAGAGAAGGAAGAGACAGGAACGAGCAAGAGAGAGGGAGAGGAAGATGAAGGAAAAGGAGAGGAGGGAGGGAAAGCAGGGCGACTTGCTGGGTGGAGTCCTATTGAGCGACAACGACAAAAGCCTTTTACAGCGGTGGACAAAGATGATGGACAGCCGCAATGAGCGGATCGTCGACAAGGACTGCAACATAAACTCTCAGCGTGGTGTAGCAAGTAGTGATAGCACTCAAGGAGCTCTGAACAATAACAAAGATAAAGAGGTGAAGAAGATTCAGCCGCATGAACAGTTAGTCTCTCAAGTTAAACCCAACCGGCCAAGCTTGTTTCAGCCTCCCAGCACTCAGCAACCATCGTTACTTTTCTCCATGAGCCAGAGAAAACCAGCAGATGTAGTTGTTGCTGTAAATGGAGGGGTAGATATAGTGTCCATGACCAGTGACTTTATTAAAAACAATATGGTCAAACCTCACTGTGAGAGCAACGGCCAAAGTGCTTTCAGCTGTCTGGGGAACTGGAGCGGGCAACAGTTGGAGGCAAGGCATCCACAGCAACATATAAAGCAGCAGCCTCTTCCACCGAGCTTCCTCCAGCCTCAGCTCCAAACTCAAACCCAACCTAATCCCCACCCTCAGTCACAGCTGCTCCCATTGGAGACTTTTTTGACGAAAGTCCCATCATTAACCAGCCAAGAGACAAATGAGAATATAGATATCAGAGGTCAAAATAACCTCAACAACCACCCAACTTCAAGGGCTGGGCCCATAGAGAAGCTGTGTCCCACGACAGGAGAGAAATCAGGGCCGCAGGCTACAAACCCTCTCTGTGGGGCTTTAGGAGTCCCCATTCAGCTTCATCCCAGTGTAGGATTCACAGACACGGGACAACAGGGGTCCACCAATACCCCTGACATCCACACAGTAACACTACAGCTGTCAAAATCCCAGGTTTGTCTGATTATTTTTTCTTTCCTCTTGTGTTGCGATATATTTTAAAGGGGCTATCTGTTAAATATGCAACCAGAATTCAAAACGGTACTGCCATTTAAGTAACAAATATTGGGGAGAATTGTCCACACTCTCCCTCCTCCCGAGATACTGAAGGTTGCAATGTACTTTGAGGATCCTAAAGATGAATCTATAAACTCTTTTCCACATTGGTTATTATAATTTGCCAGAAAAATTAGGTCCAAGTAAAATAAATAAGGGCACAGTCATTTGATTGTATGAATAGATTTTTTTTTTTACCCCAGAATTAGCCTTTTTTTAATACTAAATAGCTTTATGGAAGCCACCATTTTGTACCACAATGTTTTTACAGTAGCCCACAATAGACAAACCAAACATCTTTTGAGTTTTGATGCTAACTGAACTTTTATAGTACTGTATATACACACACTACACACCTTAAATGTCACAATCTACTACTTACCTTGAACTGATCTAAAGGACACAAAGTTAATTTGACTAAATGTTTTCACTCTTTTTTTCCCAATCAGGTGGAAGATATTTTACCTCCGGTGTTCTCAGTCACCCCTAAAGGCAGTGGTGCTGGATACGGTGTGGGCTTCGACCTGGATGACCTCCTCAACCAGTCTCTCACAGACTTGCAACACTGCGACCGAGACAGGTGAGATTCAAAGCGGAAGACAATGAGTGAGTGAGTGGTTTGCCCTGACGTACTGAGAACTATTGCCCAGTGGAAAAAAAAACAAAAAAAGCAGCCAGTCTAGTGGTAATTTGGCTGTCTGGCACAAGAGTATGTTTGTAAAATGCTCACTCTTTTACACAAAACTCCATAGAGAAGTTTGGCATTTATTGTTTGCAGGGGTCCAGAATTGTCTCTCCTGCTACTACTAAGTTTATCTCACTTAAGTAAATCTAAATAAAAGGTTTGAAACACTGAAGTCACAAAATAATACTATTGAACTTACCAATGGCAGCAGTGGATCAACAACACGATTTTGTAATTGATGATTTTCTTTATGGATTTTGGCACGGAGATTTGGTGATTTATACAGCAACAAACTTATGAAGTGGAAAAGGGTGGACTAACAGATTAACTGGCATATGTAGAGTTGATTAAATTATTAGCCCCTCTATGACAATGTCATGTCAAGTGCTGTTAAACAGAGCAAAGAATTTTTAACAAACATCCTAGTTTTATTTTGGATGCTTCCATTATTTGATTTTGCGCACAGAAATAAAACTATTCCACAAAAACCAAAAACGACCAGGGTCAGAATTATTAGCCCCCTGATGCTAATAGTCACTTGTGTCTCCTTGTTGCTGGATAACAGCCTGCAGTGGTTTGTTGTAGTTTTCAACAAGTCTCTGACTCGTCTCCTGAGGAATCCCAGTCCATTCTTCTTTGGCAAATCTCTTCAGATTTGATGGCCTTCTGGCATGGACCTTCATCTTCAGTTCACCCCAAAGATTTTCAATGGGATTTAAGTCAGGACTTTGTGCAGGGCAGTCAATAAAGTTCACTTTGGTCTTCTGGAGGTAGATCTTCATATGTTTTGGGTTTCTTGTCGTGTTGGAAGACAAAGTGTCGACCCAGACCCAGTTTTGCTGCTGACTGCTTCAGTTTTTCTTTCAAAATCTTCACATATCCTTTTTCTTCACGATTCCTTCCACCTTGATGAGATTCCCTGTTCCAGATCCCACATGACATAGGGCGAAAGGTGGGGAAAACCCTGGACTGCTCTCCAGTCCCTCACAGGGCCATGTTTTATTTAATTTTATTTAAACTTTATACAGATGATCTCACTGAGACCCAGGGTCTTATTCATATTATCCCTTAGCTAGCCATTGTTAGCCACTGTTAGCAATGCCAGTTGATGATAATGCTCTGCATGTTTTTTTTTTTTTGTTTTTTTTGCGCTCACAGTATAGCAACATGTCCATGGATAATAAAATGAAGTACCTCATTCAACTGCACTGAACTGAATCTGAACTGTCTCTTTAAGAGTCAAAGAGTCAAAAAAAACACTTAATTGGGCTCCAATTTGATTTTTTTGTGTCTGCATTTTTTGTGTTTGTGTCCAGATAAATGTTCAGTAGCTTTTGTGTGATCAGACATAGGGACAGACTCTCAACACTTCCTGCATATTTCTCCTTCCTCCAGTTTCGACTCTGCCCCCCTCTCAGCCTCCCTCTTATCTGATTGGAGCGAGGTTCACCGCATGACTCCGGCTGATCTGGAATCCCTGCAGCAGGAGCTGCAGCTCGGCTCTCCTATGATCCTCTCCGATACCATTCCTCCTGACACCTGACTTCCCCTCTTCTGAAATTTGAAGATAATTCTTTTGTATTTGTGTAGAAATTAAAAATGTTTAGCGCCAAATTAACTTAAATACTAGATTTCTTTTTATAGGCACCATGCATTTTTTTTTTTACATGTCTGTGTACCATCCAGTCCAATGATTTTTGATATTTGTAATTATGATTTTTATGCTCAAGTCTACAGAATTAAAAGAAGGATATTGTGAATTTGGTTGTGATATTTCATTTAGCTGACTTGTGTGACCAGGATATTGTGTCTTTTACATGTGTTGATTTTGGGGGCTTTGCAAACCATTTCACTGATTTCACCACAGATTTCCACATCCAGAGGAGCTCTGAAGTGAGAGCAACAAAACACACATAACACTGCCATGTTATTTTTAATGTTATTGAAGTCTGCACAACTGAACAGAATAAACATGACTTATATTAGGAGGAAATTACAATCCCTGGGAGATTCTGATTTTGTCAGTGTGATGATTTTTATAGAGTAACACTTTTGTCTCTCCATGATCATCCATTGACTGTTGGCTCCAACATTTATCATTTTCTAACTCAATATCCTCTAGATGAGGATTCACATTCACACCTGCGGTCAATTTAGAGTCCAATTAACCCTTGCACGTTTTTTGACTGTGGGAGGAAACTAGAGTAAGAAATGCCCTTGGTCAATCTGAACCAGTGACCTTCTTGCTGGGAGGCAACAATATTAGCCACTGCATCACTTTGTGGCCCAGTTTCAACATAACTTGATTCAGATTTTGAAAAAGTAAATTAGAGACAGGAGAAATCAAAAATCCAAATCAAGTTTATCCCAAGTTTTTTACTTTCTAATATTTAATCTGAGCAAAATTAATCTTTTTTTGCATCAGGTTATATAAGAAAATAAATCATTAATGGGTTTTATACTTACACAAATCCCTGAAGTTCATCTTCTCTCCACCAGGTGGCTCTCCTACCAGGTTTTAAGAGTTAATACTGAACTGAGGAAAAAAGGTGGGCCACACAGTTAGTATAGATAGAAGTCAGTGAGCAGAGGTTGAAAAAAAAAAAAAAAAAAACCAGATGATTTTAATAATCACATTAACAATTTATTTGAAATATTAAAGAACATGATTTACTTGAATAATTTTCTAATTAAAAATACAAACATATCAAAACTACTACCACTCATACTGCAGAGTTTAAAATAAAAGAAAATAATTCTATATTTACGTTCAGTATGGCTCCAGGCGCATTTCATAGTTTACTCGTTTCACTAGTCAGATCACTAGACTTTTATGTAGTTTTATGAGATGCTGGCACATCTTCACCGACTATTCTTGCAAATAGACAGTGTTTTCCATCAAGTGGGTCACATTTTAAAACCACTTGGTTTCTGCACCACAACCCAGGGAGAAAATCAGCTCCTGTAAGTTGTGATGTTAAATTGCTGATTGCCAATTTTTTCAGGGGACTTCAGTACAGGGAGTGAGTGGTTTAAAATGTGACATAAACCTCTCAGTTTACATTTGGAAAAGGCTTTGAAACAGTGAGATAAAACGGCAAATATACTGGTGAAGCCTGTTTGAGGGGAGTCTTTTTTTGAAATGGTTAAAAGCTGTTTTTACTTGTGTTCCTGCTGGCAGCCAGGTTTTCAGAGAGAGCCAGCCTCTGTGTCTGAGGCTGGTTCTCTGACTGGGCATGTGCAGTGCAATCAGCACTGATTAGATGTCAGTAACTTCATAAAACATGACCTGTCCCTTTAAGACAGATATTCACCATAAACATCTTCCTGTATCTACCCTGATTTACACTCTGCTTCCCAGAAAACCCATTTCCTACACAATTTAATTCTGCAGCAACATCAGCAGAGTGGACAGACAGGTGACCACAGCTGCTGTTGCCGTCCCACACCAGTTCCGCTCAGCTCTTGCATACAGCCTGATCTCTGGTATTGTGTTGGTGATGAAGGTTGAGAAGCTGGTCACTCTGGCATACACGCCGGGCTGGTTACTCTGAGCACAGCCCAGTCCGAAGCTCACCACTCCTGCCTGCACCCAAGTCCTGTTCACCATCTGGCACACGAGGGGTCCCCCTGAATCACCCTGAAACAAGAAGACTCATTTAGTTTTTACCACTGGGCGAGTCAAAGTCTCCATACAAACTAGTCAGTGGGTGGCTGCAGAAATATGAAGAATCTGTCAATTATTTTCTTGATTAATCAGTTAATAGTTAGGTCCATATGATGTCAGAGAATGTTGAAAAATGTTGATCACTGTTTCCCAAACCTGGGAATGATGATGTTCTCAAATGTCTTGTTTTAAAAATGATTCAGTTCTTTGTTATTTGCAGCAAAGAAAACACAAAATATTTACTTTGAAGAAGCTGAAAACATTTGAGAACTTGTTTTAATTATTAAAAAAGAAAAAAATCTAACAGATTAATCGATTATAAAAGTAGTTGAAGATACATTTTTTGATTGATGGATAATTGATTAATCAATGCAGCCCTGTTTGAAATTAGCTAATTTTCTCCATAGACTCAAACAAGGCTTCAACCTAGTGGAGTCACTGTCTGAATGAGTATGTCCATTTCTATTTATAGTTTATGGGTCTGATAGTTTTGACGGACAAAGCTTATTTTCAGATGATTCATTGTGTCTGTTGACTAAGATCAAAATAACATCAATGACAAATTGCAATAAAGTTACACACTGCAGCTTTAAAATAAAGTTGCTTTAATGTATTACTGATGTAGGTCTTTGGCTATTTAATGTTTAAGTAAGGATATTTACATATATATTACTGTTTAATTAGCTAAAGTAAAATTCTGCTTTGGAATAAAATCTAAAATCCAAGACCATATGTTGTATTATGTCACAATATTGATATACTGGCCGGCCCTTTATGCATTATTGGTGAGTTCCATTTGTAGTCAGAACTCAGAAACTCGGATAAACCTCATCAACCTTGACATGTCATGCTGTTTAATTATTAACTGTAAAATACAGCGTAAAGCCCTGTTATGGACTGGCATTGCTAACAATGGCTAACCTAAGATATGTTTGTTCATGACTTCTCAAATGAAATGTGGTGAATTTGGCCGTGGCATCTGACTTCCATGTAAATGGAATGCAGCCATATTGTCTATGGTCCTCTAGCTCAGCCAGCCTGCTTGTGTGTGCGAGTGTAAACACAGCAGCACAAACAGCTGATGCGACAGAACCTGGCAGGAGTCCTTGCCGCCCGCCTGGTATCCAGCACAGATCATGTCATAGAGGATGTCCACCTGCTCGTCTGGGTTCACCTGGTACATGTTCTGACATGAGGCCTGGGAGATGATTGGCACCTGAACTTCCTGCAGAGTCCCGACTCCTGACAGAGGGACTGAAGACGCACAGATGGAGAATGAGCAACAAAAGGAGTGAGAGCCTCTTGAATTTCTGCACCTGAACTTGTGGTCAATATCCAGTAGGGTTCAAATGACATGTTAGTGTTTCATATTTTTATCCACTGTAAATCGTATCTCATACCAAATAAACAAAGACAGACGGATACACCTGGCTTGTGCTATGGGTTGACTTCAGTAATACACAAGATGCTAAGAAATGTTCATGACCTCAAATCAGAGCTCTGCCCCCCCCCCAATAAAAGCTGATACAGAAACAGTATTTTAAGGTTTCCTATGTTATTCTGTGAATGAAACCCAACGACTAGTTTTCAGTGATCCCATCTTAAAAAGGTCCTGTGTGTAAAAATGTAGGTTAAATTATTTTAATTTTGCAGAAATTGAAAATAAAATAACTATTAGGGATGGAACAGTAACACTTTCTCATGTCCAATAACGATACCACACACATGCTGATATATCTACCAATATATCAGCATGTTATAGTAATTTTACACCTATGAAGCTGTTAACAATACACTGATGCTAGCTATTTAAAAGTCAATTCTCCATAAATATTTTTCCCCCATAAAAGAAATACAAAGCCAACAGCATGACTCAGCTAATTAGTCTATGCAAAGATAAGCACGTGATATGTAGAATTTGTGGATTGTATAGGATTTTACATTTTTAGCTTTCATCATTCTTTTATTGTTTAGAAATATTCTACAAATAATACCGTCAAACAATGCCCGTCTCTAACCACTCAAAATTATGATGATCCCAATTAAAGACTTATTGTGCTGTGAAACAGATGCGTGGAAGTCACCAGCTCAGCTGGGTTACATACAGTACAGTGCTAAAAGGAAGAATAGAATGTGTCCTACCATCCTCCCTGGTGTTCCCCCAGCCAGTTACATAGCATATCATGCCACTGGGGAACAGCGTGTTGGATGAGGGCAAGCACACAGGAAGGATGTGATCTGACCAGGTCACTGGGGGGGTTATCTGCACCAGTGCCACATCATTCCCGCTGTGAGGCTCGGTGTATCTGGATGGGATCACCACTTTCGCAACGCGATGTGTTGACTGGTACGGATTAAAGCCATTCAGCTGGTGCCGGCCGGCATAGATGATGTAAGAGCTCACATCTGATGGACTGAAAGAAGAGGAGGACAAACAGTAGCTATGGTTACATGTGCCAAAATATCTTCATTCCAAAAAGATCCATTCTAGTCGGAATTCACAGTTCCATTGTTTACATGAACACAAAATTAAATTATCCGATTGTGGTGTGTGTACACATTCATCAAGCCTTCAGTTTGAATGCACTACTTTAGCTCAGTTTTGTCTAATTCTCCAGAAACAGAAGCGTGTCTGCTCGTCCCCTCGCTGTCTTCTTCAATCTCTTGAAGCAGAATTGTGTCGCCTCCTGACCAGTTATTTGCTCCTGACATGTTTTCGCCCTTTTCCAGTAGTAACAAAATGGAAATACGACACATTTATGTGGATCCATCACGTGACGGCACCAAACCAGGAGGTCATGATCGGAATGACAGTTTTCAGCGGTGTTAAACTGGCCGCACGCGGGCCACATGCGGCTCCCACTTAATATCATGTTATAATGAAAACATGGTCCTCTTCCTTTCAACACAACTTGTGTGGCTGAGGCATAGCTACCAGATTTCAGGCAGATCTCATAATATCTTCACTGCGATAACATGACAGACTATTGACATTTTAAAGTTTATATTGCTGTAAACACAGCACATGACATTTCTATCTCGATCAGGCTCTTATTCTGATTACTTGTTTCCATGTAAACATAGCTACAGAGAAAAGATTTCAAACATCATCCTGAAAGCCCTTGAGCAACGTCCAGGGATTCAGACGGCTCAGTGCAAACGGCCTGTGGACTTAGCTAGGAGGAGGAGCCGAGTGTGTTTGTAAAAAAAAAAGTTCTCTTACTTGGGGAAACAGTGAGCGGCAGACAGGACCCAGCTCTCCGCGATGATGGAGCCTCCACAGACATGACCGCCAGTGGAAGTCTGCAGGCCGGGAGAAAGAGAAGGGGAGAGAGGAGTGAGTCGGCTGTGCATCACAGACAAAGCCCCGTCTCAGCAAATTCGTCTACAGAAACTAGGAGAGAATAACTAGACTCCCATAAACGTCTGCTGGTCTCCATGTCCAGTTGAAGGCATGAGCCAAAGCATGTGTGCGTGTTTTTTTTTTTTTTTTTTTTAAATGTCTCAATCCCTGAAAAATAAATTAAGGACATTGCACAAGATAGGTGAATAAGAGAGCGCAGTCAGGGTGGAGTGGTCTAGAAGACGATAGTGAGACCTGCTAAGATGCGTGTCTTGAAGGTGGATTGCTGGGACTTTGGATTTTGTTGGGAGTAGGGGTGGGCGATAATATATCGTCTGCGATAGGATCGTGATTGTTGTTTACATTGTCGAGTATTTAATTTGGTTCGCCAAAATCAATGCAACGCACAGCGACACTTCACATTACAGCGCAGCAGTGCTCCCCACGCACAGCACGACTCAGCCGCACGACTAGTGGGTCTACGTGATCACATGACCTCTCTCGCGAGCAGCCTTGCAACAGGTCAGCAGCGCAGTTGGAGAAAATGCAGGCAGAGGCAGCTCCAGTCCCTGAAGCTGGGTCTACTTCAGGTGATTTAGTGCTGAGACGCGGGACTACTTCTCTGGCATGGAAATGGTTTGGTTTCAAAAACATTGACGTTGATCTAAAAACTGTCATATGCAAGATTTGTCGGAAATCTATCGCCATTTAATGAGCACTTGCTGTTGATGTCCATTGCTCAATATTTCTTATGGATGTGTGGAGGACATTTTTGTTTTACAATAATTCAATGTTCCTGCACTGTAGTTCAACTGAATTTTTTTTTTTTTTTTTTTAAATTGTGTGATTAAGTTTAAAGACAATAAATAAAGAGTGTTTTCCTTAAACATTTTAATCATTGCAGTTATTATAATCTTTAAGTAGGTATTACTCATAGAATTCCAGTCACATTTTTGAAAATATCTTTATCATTAAAACCCTACAAATATTGAGATATTATTTTTTGCCCATATCGCCCACCCCTAGTTGGGAGTGTCCAGGATGGACAGGATTAGATAAAATTAAGAGGGTCAAGGTTGTGATGGTTTGGTCAATTGCAGAGGAGAGATAGTGATTATATTGGGCAAAGGATGTTGAAGATGGAGCTGCCGGGCAGGTGGAGAAAAGAAGATCACAGAGAAGGTTCAAGGGTGTTGTGAAGGAGGACATGAGGACAGTTGTTGTAACAGAGGAGAACGCAAGGGAGAGGACAAGATGGAGGCAGGTGATCTGCTCTGGTGACCCCTAACACAAAGCAGCTGAAGGAAGAAGACGACACCTCTGTATTTTAAAAACCATGTCAGTGCCATGACGTTCAAAAGTCACAAAATTTCAGCACTGAATTGTTTACATTTGCAGATAAATCTTTCCAGTGTTGTGGTCACATGATGACATTTAAACATACTATTTGTCCTCGCATGAATGTCTGCAGTCATGGTATTTTATGTTGCTGTAGAGTTGACCATAAGATAGTAAGCTAGATTCTTATCATACCTGGGACACAGTGTAAAACAAACAGGGCTGGGTGATATGGGGAAAAAATATAATGTACTTTTTAAATGATTAAAATATTGATGTATATCACAATCAAATCAATATTTCTGTAACACTGGGCAATGTGATGTTTGTGCTTCTCAAAAGGAGAGTGACAATACACTGTAAATACATTCTAAAATTAAATATTCACTGGTGATCATCTACACTGCATGCTCTTAAAATAGTTATTACCTCATTTCAGATAACACCTGATTTCCTTTGTTTTGTAATATTAACAGGACATATTGGAAACAATGAAACTGCCTATGTATATGATACAGTGCTAAACAAACTAGACCACACCCCTATTGAAAGGTTTATGCCACAGCTGCCCAAAATAGCAGTGTTTGTAATTATCAAAATAATTTTTTATGTTTCTGTTGGTGGTGGTAAGTAGGATCTCATAATCAAATTCTACTTAGAGCTCAATAAACATTTGGACCAGCTCAGACTCAAGACATGTTGCAATTCTTGTTCAGACCACAAGAGATCTCAATTTTTTCCCCTCTGATCAGATTTTTTTTTTTAAAAAGGGACCTGATTCACTGATTTGTCCAGTGCTGTGACGCATTTTGACAACATCCGGACGGCAAATCCACACTTACCAGGATCCAGGCCAGGATTGAGACACAGCTAAATTGACGCCTTTGGATTTCATAAAAAGGGGAGGAGTCTGGGACAAGAAGGTGATGAAAGATTGTACCAGTGATGCAAGCATGGACTAAGAAAGCCAGTGGCAAAATTTGAATGCAGCAGCTGGTGTTTGGCCAGAGAGAGGCAGTAAATACACTGATTTTTATCACAATCGGTGTAATTTCAATACTTTACACTAAACTGTGGTCTTGCACCTGGATCAACAAATAACATTACTAGATACACATCTACACTGAAAAGGGTAGTTTAGGAGTTTGATTACACTTTAAGAGGATTATGTTCTCTTTTAATCGCATCTGTTTTCTTTGTCCAGACATAACTGACCTGTCTGTGCAGTTTACTTTGGTAACGTTGTGGGCATATCAACATTTGTGGTGCACTTTTCAAACACGGATGCAGGAAATGCAGGTGTGTCATCTCACTCTCCAAACAATCACCCTGTGGTGCAGCAAGGGGTGTGGTTAAAAGGTCTACTATGTAATATTAGGGAGGGTTTACTAGCAGAGCCTGAATACGATGACATTACAAGCATTGTTTGTGTATAATCACTGTATAGGATGCACGATTCTGGACTTTTTGATAATCGATATGCTGATATATCAGGAGAGCTTGGGCCTATAACTGACAGCGATATACACTGTACGTTTTCAGGTCATTAAGTCTCCTCTGTAGTGAAATTACATTATATTTTTCATACTTATGTCACAGCAGATGTAGATACAAATTTTCTTCATTAAGCAAAATATTTAGCCTACTGTTGTACTCATTTGTCATATCAGCAAATGTTGACTTGTTTGCCGATATTGTGCATCCATAAATCACTGCAAAACAGAAATGAGGCCATCTTGCACCACCGTGTTTCTACAACACCCAGCACAGAAAATCGTTTCAAACAAAATGAACGACATAATTTCTGGTCTGTAAAGGCAACTGTGATTCTGCACCACACTTTACTTCTGGAGTCTCACCATTGAATGTCACTATTTCTTATATACTTTACCTTTAAGGCCCAATCATTGAAACATAAATAAACTTTTTCTGTCATTCTGAAAAGGTTTTATGTAATACATGGCAGTGTATCAGGAAATGGCTTCATCCACATAACCCGCTCCCAAAAAAAAAAAAAAAATTATTTTTTTTTAAAAAAGTCTGCACACAGTGCTCAACATCTTTCTTGCTGTAACATCATTACAGTGCCACATACAGGCCTAGCATATGTACTACAACATTTGGAGTCATGGGGGGGGGGGGGGGGGGGGTGCATGAAGACAATTGTTTCCATTACTACTAGAAATACACGAAATCTAAATATTACAAGAAAAAAAGGCAACGGAAACACCTACATTTCAGAAAACACGTTGATAAAACATTTTCACGCTCTCATGAGGTGATTTTCTGGGACGTATCAATATAAAAATTTGCAAAAGTGAAATGGAAACACTTCTGTCACAATTACCAGTCACTGATGTCAACGGAAAAAAAAACATTACTACTATTGTTCAAAAACTGTGAAAACCATCAACTAAGTGCAATTTTGTGGGACGAGATTTTATGAGAAAAAATGGGATGTCGCGAGAATAGACTTTACAAGAATTAGGACTCATAGGCAAAACACCCTTCAATGGACACACCTGCAAGCAGCAATTGTACTTTGTACAATGTTTGTTGAAATGTTTGATATACTGCTTTTATATTGTGGGAAACTTTCAAAACGATAAAATACGAGTTTAAGTCTCCTTACGTTTCCATGTAGATAAGGCCTTAGTTGAACCACATTTTTAAACCACCTCTAAATGTGGTTGGACCAGTTTAAAAAGCCGTCCAGACAATCTGAATTTACCAAAAAATAAATAAATAACAATTCCCCAGAGAGTCGTAATGAGGCTCATGAGGCTGACCAACAAACACGGATGCACCTGTAAATCCACCTGCCAGGGCCAAGCTCCGTCCTCGGAGTCCACCCCTCCCACAATCCTGTTCTCCATTAGAGGTGGTCTGCCACATTCCTGCGCGTAACAAGCCACCACTCCTGCGTGGAAACACGAAGAACATTTACTTCACTTCAGCAGTCACACACAGGGAGACACAGCAGACACACAGCCACAGAGAGTCAGCAGAGACAAAGAGGAGGTGAGATGGAGGCTCCTCTGACTCACCTGCTGCTGCTACACACCAGAAAATGGCCGGACACCTCAACTTCGGCGACATCCTCAGATTTTATTTATCCCCCCCACCCCAAAAACAAACAAATAAACAAAAACTCCCGCTAAAAAACAAGCTCAAAAAACAACAACAACAGTGGGCGCCTTTGAGACCTTACTTCTACCGCCGCTATTCCTCTTCTTCTGGTGTCCAGGTGTCAGTGAAGCTCGAAATAAAAACCTTAAACCAAGCTTTACAGTTTCAAAAATAAAGCGTCATATCATGTGCGTCATTGGTTAGAGTCACGGGTGCGCGGATAAGTTCCCGTTACTGGTCCAACTTTCATTTTTAGACCAGAAACAAATTCCTCATCAACGCCTCGATGCTCTCACCTGAGTAACTGTCTTCTTCCCTGAAGCCTATCGCAACGCTAGCCCCGCCCCTGCAGACCACCTGAGCCAATGGAATTAAAGGAATGTAGCCGTGGACCAATAGGTTCTCTTTTTGGTTCAACAACCAAACTCTCTCTCTCTCTCTCTCTCTCTCTCTCTCTCTCTCTCTCTCTCTCTCTCTCTCTCTCTCTCTCTCTCTCTCTCTCTCTCAGAGAGTATTTTTATTTTGCTGTTGTAGAAGATACTGATTTTATCTTTCGTGCTTTTTTATGCAATAAAGGTTTGTGAGGGAGTAAAAAAAATCTCAAATATCCCTCTGGTCTTATCTGAGTGCTGGTTTTAAACAAACATAGGGCTCCCAGTGCAAACCTCCTCTAGAGAAAAACAATGCTGTGAGGCATGTAAAGAAGCCATATTGTATGCAGTGATTTCATCTATAAAGTGTGTCGTGAGAAAATCTGTGCAATCATTTGCAACTGTAACATTGGTAT